>OAMR01000042.1:1338314-1375007 GCA_900205405.1 Echinochloa crus-galli
ATCTGGACCTGTCTCTTATACACATCTACTACTCGCCACATCTTCACGAAGCTCCAGAGCCAGAAATCGCCATCAGAACCCCCCCAGAAACCCACTCCCCGACCTCACCGGAGTCCGCTTGCGCCGCCCGTCGCCGTCCGGCCACCTCGCCGGCCAACCCACGTCATGGTCCCCATAGATCGATTCTCCAACTCCCCCTGAACCCGTAGGACCATGAAGCGTCGAGTTTGGAGCTCTGTAGCGCCCCCTAGCCCCAACTCCGGCGAGCCCTAGCCTCGGCCGAGCGGCGCCGCCGCGCCTCCCTTCGTCTCCGGCGGGCCGATCGACCAGGGCCATCCGATCCAGAATGCACGGTCCAGATTAGATGGCAAGATACCCCTTCGTGCTTTTAATCCCAACCATCCAGATCCGATCCAGCGGTCAGAGCCGGCACTTTTTCTAAAGAGTCCCTGAACTTCTTCTAAATCAACCCGCGGTCCTGTGTAGTTCAAAAATATTTCCAATTAGGTCCTGTTTTATCCATTTAGGCCCCTGAGCTTTTTAAAAATAGAACCCGCGGTCCTGTCAGTGGACTTTTGCACGTTAGCCCTCGCGTTTTTATACGTAATTACGTATAGGTCCTCGGTTTCTTACGAATAGATCCCTGCAAACTTTAATTCCTTGCCAGCAAGTCCCTGAACCTTAGAAACGCTGTAGTTTTCACGTTTTAGCTCCGATTAGCGTGATTCTTGCGCTCATGTGTTCGTAGCGACGTGTAGAATATTTCTAGCTCCTGTTTTTGTACTGTTTTTACTGTTTGGTGTACTGTTCTAATAGATTTAATTTGTTTGCATGTAATGATTGCTTTGGAATGCGTGCGTGATGATCGTGTCCAGTCGGTGAGCCCGTAGCTTTGGACGCGGTGTACGTGGAGGATTACCAGGAGCCAGATCTGCAGCTTCAGCCTTACTCCGAGGAAGGCAAGTTATAGCACGGACAATCCTTGCTACCTACTCACTCTTTTAATACACTGTTCATTACATACGCATGTGTCTAATATTGTTTACCATTAAGGTTATTCCTAGCATTTATTTCCCTGTCCTTGTATTCCTATGGGTTTATGCATATGGGTAGTATTTTGCTAGGCGCAACTACTGTCACCTTTGCTTAACTGTTAAACTTGTATTAATGGTCCACTTCTACCTTAATGTTAAAACTTGCTTTTTAGCAACTTGGATCAGGGAGCTGGGGCTTGTGTGTTTTGCCTGGCCCCAGTGTCTCTCCCTAAGGACTGGTTCGTAAAAGCGGCAACCTGGGAGCCTGTCGCCGCCGCCGGAACTATAATGGCTCTGGTCTTGGTTGAGTAGCTTGTACGTCTCTAGCTTGGCAGTGGTTACCGAGTGGCCTACGGCGTTGTGGGAGGTACGGCGCTGGGTGATCTCCGATTCCACCGAGGACGGTAGCCCCGTCGGCTAGGTCCCGTTAGACCCAGTCCCGTGTTGGGAGCCCCCGTGAGTGCGGGAGCTCCGCACGTTGCACCATTTACTTTCTTGTTGGCATGATTTGCCGGTGCGTGGATGCCATTGACCCCCTCACGTTGCGCCCTGAGGGTCAGTCAATCTCGGTGCCTAGGTTCTCACCACTTTGTAGTACTCCAGCGGCTACTGTCTTGTTAGGGTGTCTTGTGAAAGCCTCGTAGCGTCCCTATGCAGTCACACCTCGGAAGTGTTGATGTGCGTGGTTGGGTGCAAAGTTCCTTTGAACTTTTACGCGACTGGTGGGTAAAGGGCGAAACCTCTGCAGAGTGTACGATCTATCATGATAGCCTTGCTCAGGGTCACGAGCGGCCTGGATCCTTTTTGATTAGAATATGGTATTTATTCCTGTTTAATGTCACTTACACTATTAATTGGGTTACAACCGGGTTCTCATTCACTTGTAGTAACTTGGATAAAGTTAAAACGAACCAACTAAAAGTGCTAATGCAGTTAAGCCAGTGTCTAGCCTTTTTGAGCCTTCATAACCCGTGCTATACTTGCTAAGTAATTTCCATTACTTACACTTGCTGTTATTACTATTTTTGGGCAAAATCCCGGACGGGTAACAGATTGGAGTCAGGCTGATTATGCTGTGGAGTTTCCGGAGGATTTGCCGTACTTCTGAGTTGGCGTTCTCCCAGTCAGAGTCCCTGTGGGATTGCGGCTACGCTTAGAGAGATGTATTAGTCTTCCGCTGTCCATGTATTTCATTTATGCAAAACTCTGATGTACCCGCTACTTTATGTTGAGAAATAAGCATTGCACTCTGATTTTTACCATATTTGTTCGCTATATGTGTTTGTGGACTTCCTGGGCACACATATGGCCACATTCGGGATTTGTGTAAATCCGGGTGTGACAGGCCATGCCCCCGACGTCGTCTACGCCCTCGCGTTCTGCGGCGGCGACGTCGTCAACGACACCGCCTGCCTCCAGTGCGTCGCCGACACCTTCGACAAAATACTTGGCTCGACCTCGCCGGAGCAGCAGACGTGCTACAACGGGACCGCCGCGTACTTCTCCGACTGCCCCGTAATCTACTCCCCCGACAACATCCTCGTCCCCTCCAACGCTACGGAGCAAGAAGACGACGCCCCCTTTGTGAGGTGGAACATCAAGAACGTCATCGGCGACGACGGCGACGTCCGCCTCATCACCGGCCTCATCCACGACCTGGTGGCGGAGACCGTGGAGAAGGCGGCCAGCACGGCGCCGAGGCGGTTCGCCACGGGCGCCATGGACAGCGGCACGACCTTCCCGACGGTGTACTCCATGGCGCAGTGCACGCCGGACCTGTCCGCCGGCGACTGCCGGGCGTGCCTCCAGCGCCTCCTCGGCATGGTCAACTCCACCATGGCGCTGCGCATGGGAGCGCAGATCCACGTCATACGGTGTTATTTCAGGTACGAGGCATATAGGTTTTACAACAGCCAGCCCATGCTCCGTGTTGGGCCATCGGCGCCGGCGCCAGCACCGACGCCAGCTACCGTGGCGAAACACAAGAGTAAGCTCTGGGTAATTCCCATAGTTGTAGTTCCTGTAGCGGCAGCAGCAGTTATCTGCTTCATCTTCTACTCCCCTTGGTTCAGAAGGTACAGGAAAGGTATGTGAGTTAGTTACTGAAATGGTGTTCAACCATGTTGTTTAAATTAGTTCCAATTAATGGTATATGTTGTTCATTTAAAGATATGACTTAAGATGGATGAAAGAGACATTCTCATCTGTATATGTACATATATTCAGGTAGAGCTATAAGATCAAGGCGTACTCAGGACTTGCAGGGAAATGAAGAACTAGTTTTGGATGGGAAGAACTCAGAGTTCTCGGTGTTCGACTTTGAAGAGGTTCTGGAGGCCACAAATCATTTTTCAGAAGAAAACAAACTTGGACAAGGTGGCTTTGGCGCTGTCTACAAGGTATTCGGAAAAACAGTATCTTTTATTGGGAATTTTCTAAGAGTCTACAAGTGCTGCCTCTACCGCAACAATATTGAACTATGGATTAGACTCCCTGTATATACTGCTGGCATTTCGAGGATCCTAAGCTTTGAACATTCTGTTTGACTGTTTCTGCAGGGCCAGTTTTCTGACGGGTTGGAGATAGCAGTCAAGAGACTCGCTTCACATTCAGGGCAAGGTTTAACAGAGTTCAAAAACGAAGTCCAGCTCATAGCCAAACTCCAACACAGGAATTTGGTTAGGCTCTTGGGATGTTGCTCCCAAGAAGAGGAGAAGATATTGGTCTATGAATATTTGCCAAACAAAAGCTTGGATTTTTTCATCTTTGGTATGCATTTGCATTTCTTCATTTAACTAGTTTAGATGCTATTGGTCAACGCACCCGAATGGCAAAGAGTAACTCAAGATTTTGTTAATTTATACATATTGGCCCCACATCTAGAATTTAATTTCCTAGGTGATTGAGGTGTATAAATTTTGATTATTTTCTAAGTGCTTTCTAGTAATAATTAATTTATGTGCAGATGAAAGTAAAAGAGCTTCACTGGATTGGTCCAAACTTCTAGCAACAATTGAGGGAATAGCACATGGACTTCTTTACCTTCATAAGCACTCCCGATTGCGTGTCATACATCGAGATCTTAAACCGAGCAACATTCTCCTGGACAGTGAAATGAATCCAAAAATTTCAGATTTTGGGCTGGCAAAAATATTCAGCTCAAATAACACTGAAGGAAATATGACAAGAAGAGTGGTTGGTACATAGTAAGTTTTCAAGAAAAAATCCACTTATCAACATTTATATTGCAAGTTAATCAAATACAGTATTTTGACATGTTTCGCACACCTTTTAGTGGCTATATGGCTCCTGAGTATGCTTCCGAGGGTATTTTTTCTATCAAGTCGGATGTATTCAGCTTTGGTGTTCTTGTTCTTGAGATCCTTAGTGGGAAACGGAATTCCGGTAGCAATCAATGTGGCGATTTCATCAATCTCATTGGTTATGTGAGTTTATCAACACGTACTAATCTAGAAATTTGTTTGTTCATTTGCTACCAAACTTATATTAATGTGTAACGAAAATGCATACAGGCATGGCAATTATGGGAAGAGGAAAAGTGGATTGATCTCGTTGATGCATCTTTGGTTCCCAAGAGTCACTCAACCGAGATGATGCGGTGCATTAACATTGCATTGTTGTGCGTACAAGAGAATGCAGCTGATCGACCGACTATGGCAGATGTCATTTCAATGCTAAACAGTGAAGCCACAATCCTAGGTGAGCCTAAGCAACCAGCATATTACAATGTCAGGGTGGGAAATGAAGAGGCATCCACTACTGCTACGAGTCATACAGTATCAATGATGTGAGATGTGACCATATCTATCACCACTCCTGGTCCTGGTTAACCTTTATTTCCCCTTCTGGCATGTGGTTTTTACTGTCCCAGATTGTAGTAATGATACAATAACTGTTGTATACGGGTAACACATAAAGTTTAAGTGCTGTTCCGGTTATGCACTTTTGAGAGTATGAAAGAGGCTTCCTAGTTGGAGTAAAATTAGCTGCTTTGTTACCAAGCTTTAAGTATTTTTGCAAATTAATACCTAGATTCAATTTTGTGTGACTAGCAATTTGTCACTTTTCCTGTAACACAAACGAAATACATTTTTGGATGAAGGGCGCGCGTATAGAAATTCAAACACTGAGAGGTGGTTTTGGTTTGTTGAGCTTTTTAATTAATTCCAAAGCATTGGTGCCGATGGCTTCCAAATTAAGGTTTCAAAAATTCTAACTGAAGAACCCGGATATCGGCTTTTTATGAGCACGAGACTTCCAGTTTTTAAGGGTGTCTTCGTCAGGTATCAACCAGGATAACAACAAATTGAAGCAAGTATAATTTATCGAGTCGAAGTACATATAGGAGATCAGAATAAATGTGCGTTTTGTCAGGCAAGCAAAACAAAGATGATACAAGTGAGCTAGTATTGCAAGTGTTGGGTCTTGAAATTTCTCAAGAGGCTTGTGGAATCAATCAACCATTAGTCTGCTGCTAGTCGGTCGTGGTTGACGGTGACCAATTTCTTGTCCCAGCCGGCCGGCCGGCAGGGGTACTACACGTTTTCTTTATATCATGAGTGCCGGAGTCAAGACGGCTTGTGGAAATTGTTGATAATTTTTGTTGGTCACTGAAACCTGACATGCGATTGTATTACATTTGTCTTGTCCCATCCTAGAAACGGAAATCGGTCAGGACAACAAAATTAGGCAGCTGAGACTGTGACAATGGCGGCCTTCACTTCCCTTCAAATCCAAAACTTCCCTCAAACTTTCTCTCTCTCAACTTCACTATTCACTATCACATCAAATCTCTCTTCTCATGCATGTAGCATTAAATGTAGGTAAATAAAAAAAACTAAGTACATGGTTTGGATGTACACGACAAGACGAATCTTTTGAGCCTAGTTAGGTCATGGTAGGACAAGATTACCACAAACAAACGAAAAGTGCTACAGTACGCTACAGTGTCCGATGTGACTTTTTCACCCCTTTTCAAATTCACATTCCCTTCTCAGGGAAGTGAACACCGCCAATGTCTAAAACGGCCTATGTATATCAATTTAGCTGTACAACGCATGGCATTTTCAGCAGTGGAACAGGATATTGGGTATTTCTTTTAAATGATTTTAGATGCTGTATACCCATGTGTATCTGGGAGGGCTTGATACTCGCATATGGCTGATGGCTCTATATATTAAGTAAATTCCCTGCCTTTTTATTAGGTCACACTTTTGAGGTCAACTGGTTGATGAACAACAGCTCAAGTAGTAGTTAAAAGGGTGAGTTCATCCAAGGATAAGCACGCCGATTAACATCGATTTTTAATCTTATACAGAATCAAAATAAAAGACCATTAAGCGCGGACTTATTTAATCCTCCTAGCCGGACATGCTAGGACAAAGTAAATGAACCAAGAAACTGAAGATTTAAGCTTGCGTCATTGCATTGCGTGTTTGATGGTTTCAAATAACAAATATTCAATAGCGCGTTGACTACTGAAAGCAGCTGATCATCGAACTTGGTGATAGATAAGTCCATCTGGCGGAAGCTGAAAGACACACACCTCAAGTGAGCTAGCCTAGCCACGATGGACGTCGTCATTGCCGGCGTCCTGCTCCTCGTGCTCGCGGCCTCACCCCGCTCCCGGCGGCCGCCGACGTCTGCGACAACATCAAACAGGTCGCCGCCGCCCTCCCCAAGAACACCTCGTCTTCCCCGTTGCACTTCGCCACCTCCATCTTCGGCCAATCGCCCGACGTCGTCTACGCGCTCGCGCTCTGCCGCGGCGACGTCCTCAACGACACCGCCTGCGGCGACTGCGTCGCCAGCACGTTCAACAAGATACCGTCGCCGCCGCCGGAGCAGAAGTGCTACACGGCCGCCTTCTACTACGGCGACCCCTGCATGCTCGTCTACTCCACCGACGGCGACATCCTCGCGCCCCCAACGCCACGGCGCCGGACGGTGGCGTCACGCCATTCACGCGGTGGAACGAGAAGAACATCACCGGCGACGCCGACGAGGTCCGCCTCATCGTCGGCCTCAAGCGGGAGCTGCTTCAGGAGACGGTGCGGAGGGCGGCCGGTGCGGAGCCGAGGCGGTTCGCGACGGGCTCCATGGACAGCGGCACGACGTTCCCGACGATGTACTCCATGGCGCAGTGCACGCCGGACCTGTCCGCCGGCGACTGCCTGGCGTGCCTGCAGAGTCTCCTCGGCACGGTCAACTCCACCATGGAGCTCCGGATGGGAGCGCAGATCCATGTCGTGCGGTGCTATTTCAGGTACGAGACGTATCCGATCTACGACAGCCAACCCATGTTTCGTCTTGGGCCGTCGTCGTCTGCGCCGGCGCCGGCTCCGATCACAGTGGCCAAACACAAGAGTAAGTTCAATTCAATTCCCATTTCTGCCTACATGTTACATGAGCTTAAACATATTACTGTATTGACCAATCAAAGCTTAATTACTTGGCATGTCGTCATGTTGATATCAGGGGGTACGAGCAAGCTCTGGATAATTCCCATAGTTGTAGTTCCTGTAGCGGCGGCGGCATTGCTCTGCTTCATCTTCTACTCCCCTTGGTTCAGAAAGTACAGGAAAGGTATGTAAATTAGTTACTGAAATGGTGCTCAATTATGTTGCTTATATTAATCAGTTCCAATTAATGGTATATGCATGATTATTTATAAGATATGACTAAACTGGTGTTCTTGTTCTTGAGATCCTTAGTGGGAAACGGAATTCCGGTAGCAATCAATGTGGCGATTTCATCAATCTCATTGGTTATGTGAGTTTATCAACACGTACTAATCTAGAAATTTGTTTGTTCATTTGCTACCAAACTTATATTAATGTGTAACGAAAATGCATACAGGCATGGCAATTATGGGAAGAGGAAAAGTGGATTGATCTCGTTGATGCATCTTTGGTTCCCAAGAGTCACTCAACCGAGATGATGCGGTGCATTAACATTGCATTGTTGTGCGTACAAGAGAATGCAGCTGATCGACCGACTATGGCAGATGTCATTTCAATGCTAAACAGTGAAGCCACAATCCTAGGTGAGCCTAAGCAACCAGCATATTACAATGTCAGGGTGGGAAATGAAGAGGCATCCACTACTGCTACGAGTCATACAGTATCAATGATGTGAGATGTGACCATATCTATCACCACTCCTGGTCCTGGTTAACCTTTATTTCCCCTTCTGGCATGTGGTTTTACTGTCCCAGATTGTAGTAATGATACAATAACTGTTGTATACGGGTAACACATAAAGTTTAAGTGCTGTTCCGGTTATGCACTTTTGAGAGTATGAAAAGAGGCCTTCCTAGTTGGAGTAAAATTAGCTGCTTTGTTACCAAGCTTTAAGTATTTTGCAAATTAATACCTAGATTCAATTTTGTGTGACTAGCAATTTGTCACTTTTCCTGTAACACAAACGAAATACATTTTTGGATGAAGGGCGCGCGTATAGAAATTCAAACACTGAGAGGTGGTTTTGGTTTGTTGAGCTTTTTAATTAATTCCAAAGCATTGGCCGATGGCTTCCAAATTAAGGTTTCAAAAATTCTAACTGAAGAACCCGGATATCGGCTTTTTATGAGCACGAGACTTCCAGTTTTTAAGGGTGTCTTCGTCAGGTATCAACCAGGATAACAACAAATTGAAGCAAGTATAATTTATCGAGTCGAAGTACATATAGGAGATCAGAATAAATGTGCGTTTTGTCAGGCAAGCAAAACAAAGATGATACAAGTGAGCTAGTATTGCAAGTGTTGGGTCTTGAAATTTCTCAAGAGGCTTGTGGAATCAATCAACCATTAGTCTGCTGCTAGTCGGTCGTGGTTGACGGTGACCAATTTCTTGTCCCAGCCGGCCGGCCGGCAGGGGTACTACACGTTTTCTTTATATCATGAGTGCCGGAGTCAAGACGGCTTGTGGAAATTGTTGATAATTTTTGTTGGTCACTGAACCTGACATGCGATTGTATTACATTTGTCTTGTCCCATCCTAGAAACGGAAATCGGTCAGGACAACAAAATTAGGCAGCTGAGACTGTGACAATGGCGGCCTTCACTTCCCTTCAAATCCAAAACTTCCCTCAAACTTTCCTCTCCCAACTTCCCCATCCCATCACCAAAATTCCCAAAATTCTCTCTCCAAACATCACTATCCACCTATCACATCAAATCTCTCTCCTCATGTATGGAGTACTAAACGTGGGTAAATAGAAAAAACTAGTTGCATGGTTTTGATGTACACGACGAGACGAATCTTTTGAGCCTAGTTAGGTCATGGTAGGACAATGATTACCACAAACAAACGAAAAGTGCTACAGTGCGCTACAGTGTTCGATGTGATATTTTCACCCAAATTCACATTCCCTTCTCAGGGAAGTGAACACCGCCAATGTCTAAAACGGCCCTATGTATATCAATTTAGCTGTACAACGCATGGCATTTTCAGCAGTGGAACAGGATATTGGGTATTTCTTTTAAATGATTTTAGATGCTGTATACCCATGTGTATCTGGGAGGGCTTGATACTCGCATATGGCTGATGGCTCTATATATTAAGTAAATTCCTGCCTTTTTATTAGGTCACACTTTTGAGGTCAACTGGTTGATGAACAACAGCTCAAGTAGTAGTTAAAAGGGTGAGTTCATCCAAGGATAAGCACGCCGATTAACATCGATTTTTTAATCTTATACAGAATCAAAATAAAAGACCATTAAGCGCGGACTATTTTAATCCTCCTAGCCGGACATGCTAGGACAAAGTAAATGAACCAAGAAACTGAAGATTTAAGCTTGCGTCATTGCATTGCGTGTTTGATGGTTTCAAATAACAAATATTCAATAGCGCGTTGACTACTGAAAGCAGCTGATCATCGAACTTGGTGATAGATAAGTCCATCTGGCCGGAAGCTGAAAGACACACACCTCAAGTGAGCTAGCCTAGCCACGATGGACGTCGTCATTGCCGGCGTCCTGCTCCTCGTGCTCGCCGGCCTCACCCCGCTCCCGGCGGCCGCCGACGTCTGCGACAACATCAAACAGGTCGCCGCCGCCCTCCCCAAGAACACCTCGTCTTCCCCGTTGCACTTCGCCACCTCCATCTTCGGCCAATCGCCCGACGTCGTCTACGCGCTCGCGCTCTGCCGCGGCGACGTCCTCAACGACACCGCCTGCGGCGACTGCGTCGCCAGCACGTTCAACAAGATACCGTCGCCGCCGCCGGAGCAGAAGTGCTACACGGCCGCCTTCTACTACGGCGACCCCTGCATGCTCGTCTACTCCACCGACGGCGACATCCTCGCGCCCCCCAACGCCACGGCGCCGGACGGTGGCGTCACGCCATTCACGCGGTGGAACGAGAAGAACATCACCGGCGACGCCGACGAGGTCCGCCTCATCGTCGGCCTCAAGCGGGAGCTGCTTCAGGAGACGGTGCGGAGGGCGGCCGGTGCGGAGCCGAGGCGGTTCGCGACGGGCTCCATGGACAGCGGCACGACGTTCCCGACGATGTACTCCATGGCGCAGTGCACGCCGGACCTGTCCGCCGGCGACTGCCTGGCGTGCCTGCAGAGTCTCCTCGGCACGGTCAACTCCACCATGGAGCTCCGGATGGGAGCGCAGATCCATGTCGTGCGGTGCTATTTCAGGTACGAGACGTATCCGATCTACGACAGCCAACCCATGTTTCGTCTTGGGCCGTCGTCGTCTGCGCCGGCGCCGGCTCCGATCACAGTGGCCAAACACAAGAGTAAGTTCAATTCAATTCCCATTTCTGCCTACATGTTACATGAGCTTAAACATATTACTGTATTGACCAATCAAAGCTTAATTACTTGGCATGTCGTCATGTTGATATCAGGGGGTACGAGCAAGCTCTGGATAATTCCCATAGTTGTAGTTCCTGTAGCGGCGGCGGCATTGCTCTGCTTCATCTTCTACTCCCCTTGGTTCAGAAAGTACAGGAAAGGTATGTAAATTAGTTACTGAAATGGTGCTCAATTATGTTGCTTATATTAATCAGTTCCAATTAATGGTATATGCATGATTATTTATAAGATATGACTAAACATGACTGAAAGAGACATTCTCATATGTATATATAAATTCAGGCAGAGCGATGAGACTACAAGCTGGATCAAGGCGCACTCAGGACTTGCAGGGAGATGAAGAACTAGTTTTGGATGGGAAGAACTCAGACTTCTCGGTGTTCGACTTTGAACAGATACTGGAGGCCACAAATCATTTTTCAGAAGAGAACAAACTTGGACAAGGTGGCTTTGGCGCTGTCTACAAGGTAACCTTACCTAATTCGAAAAACAGATATGTATCAGTATCTTTTATTGGCAGTTATTTAACAATCTAAACATGCTACCTCTACCACAACAATATTACATGGATTACAGTCATTATACTACTGGTATATTGATCCTAGACCAGGAAATATTGAGTGGCCCAAGAAACAGAGGATAGAGTGGGAAGATCCCAACTTATGAACATTATGTTTTCTCAGGGCAAATTTCCTGACGGGTTGGAGATAGCAGTTAAGAGACTGGCTTCACATTCAGGGCAAGGTTTCACAGAGTTCAAAAATGAAGTCCAGCTCATAGCCAAACTCCAACACAGGAATTTGGTTAGGCTCTTGGGATGTTGCTCACAAGAAGACGAGAAAATATTGGTCTATGAATACTTGCCAAACAAAAGCTTGGACTTCTTCATCTTTGGTATGAATTTGCATTTCTTAATTTAGTTTAGATTCTGGTGCGTTTTCATAGACCAATATTTTCTCATCTTCTTGTGAAAACGCACCAGAATTAAAAAAGAAAAAAGCTTACTCAAGATTTTTTTTTTCTATCAGCCCCGGCCCATGAATATAGTTTATATCCTAGGTAATTGAGGTGTATAACTTTTGACTATTTTCCAGGTGTTTTCTAATTATATGTAATTTATGTGTAGATGAAACTAAAAGAGCTTTACTGGATTGGTCCAAACTTCTAGCAATAATTGAGGGAATAGCACATGGAATTCTTTACCTACATAAGCACTCCCGATTGCGTGTCATACATCGGGATCTTAAACCAAGCAACATTCTCTTGGACAGCGAAATGAATCCAAAAATTTCAGACTTTGGGCTAGCAAAAATATTCAGCACAAATAACACTGAAGGAAATATGACAAGAAGAGTGGTTGGTACATAGTAAGTTTTCTAGAAATAAATCCACTTATCAACATTAATATTGCAAGTGAATCACATACAGTATTTTGACATGTTTTACATACCTTTTAGTGGCTATATGGCTCCTGAGTATGCTTCCGAGGGCATCTTTTCTATCAAGTCAGATGTATTCAGCTTCGGTGTAATTGTTCTTGAGATCCTTAGCGGAAAACGGAATTCCGGTAGCAATCAATGTGGCGATTTCATCAATCTCATTGGTTATGTGAGTTTATCAACACAAATTTAGAAATTTGTTTGTTTATTTGCTACCAAACTTATATTAATGAGTAACGAAAATGCATACAGGCATGGCAATTATGGGAAGAGGAAAAGTGGATTGATCTTGTTGATGCATCTTTGGTCCCCATGAGTCACTCGGCAGAAATGATGCGGTGCATTAACATTGCGTTGTTATGCGTACAAGAGAATGCAGCTGATCGACCGACTATGGCAGATGTTATTTCAATGCTAAGCAGTGAGACTACAATCCTGGGTGAGCCTAAGCAGCCAGCATATTACAATGTCAGGGTGGGAAATGAAGAGGCATCCACTACTGCTACGAGTCATACAGTATCAATGATGTGACCATATCTGTGGCAGGATCAATCCTGTTTTTTTCCCTTCTTGCATGTGGCCGGTTTTCACTAGCCCATAGTGTATGGTAGTAGCAATGATACAATAACTGTTGTATACAGAGTAATGCATAAAATTTAGTGTTGTTCCGGTTATGCACTTTTTGAGAGTAAAAACGGAGTGTGTAAAATTAGCTGCTTTATTACCAAGCTTTAACTTTTCTGCAAATTAATATCTACCAGATTCAATTTTGTGTTCGTAGCATGTCACTTTCCTGAAACATAAATGAAATACATTTTTGCATGAACGGCATATAGAAATTCAAACACGATTATGTAGTGTGGCCGGGTGGTTTCTGTTCTGTTGAACTTTTTAATTAATTTCAAAGCATTGGTGCCGATTGATTAGAAGGGCGTATAGAAATTCAAATACTAAGCATTGGTAACTTCCTAACTGAAGAACCTGGATATTGGCTTTTACTGAGCATGAGAGACTTCCATTTTTTAATGGTGTATTCTCCAGCGTTAAGTCTATTCAGCGACGGGTCGCGCGACCCGCACGCACCGCCGCCGGCCGGATTAGCGGCCCATGGTTAGGACCCGGGTTGCTGGGTCGGATCTCGCCGGCGGCCGGCCCAGCGGCCGCGATGGTCGCCGAGCGGAGGGTCAGGCGGCGAGGGCGCCGCTGGTCGGGCGGTGGGGGAATCCCAGTGGGTGGTGTCGAAGGCGGGGCGGGGATGGTCAAGGCCACCGGAGCCGAGGGTGGCGGGGGTGCGGGCCGCGGTCGCGCACTCTCTCTTCCGTGCGACCAGTCGCGCCTTAACCCGATCCACTCTGCAGGTATCAACCAGGATAGCAACAAATTGAAGGAATTACAATTTACTCCATATTTTCTTAATTTGCTATATATATATGGAAACATAGTGCGTAAAGTTACCTCTATATACAAAGACCAGATCGTTTATCTCTGGGATATGCACTTTTTTTTCCTAAGCAGGACTACTCTATGATGTTGCCGGCCGTCGGCCTAGCGGAATACCTAGTGGATATTCAAGAAATGCCGTGTCCGTGATTGATGGTTCGAAAGTAAGGTGTTGACTGACTCACTGCTGAATGGTACGGTGAAAGCAACAGATGGTGACTTGGAACGTTTCTTTCCTTAAATTTCCACAGACTTGGACACCAAAGGCCCAGCTATTCTATGATCTCGCCGGCCGGGACCTGTGTAGAAAAGACCAAGTGAATAATTCATTCCGTATTCAAGAAATGCCATGTTTGAAGGTTTCAAATGCGATGATGGTATTGACTGACTCACTACTTGAAAGCAACGTAGCAACAGCTGATGATGCATGAGCATGAACGTTTCTTCCATTTTTCCACGTACGTGATGGCAACGCCCAGGGAAGAAAAAACAACAAGCAGCAGGCAATCATTCAACTAGCTAGCGTGCCCGGCCCGTCCGTCGTTACCATCGTCTCCATGGCCGGCGTCGTGCTCACCGTCGTCGTCAGCTTCCTCCTCGTGCTGCCGTCAGCAACGGCGATAGGCCAGGTCTGCGGCAACGCCGGCAACTACACGGCCAACGGCACCTACCAATCCAACCTCGCCTCCCTCGCCTCCACCCTCCCGTCCAACACCTCCTCCTCGCCGCAGCTCTTCGCCAACGCCACCGCCGGCCGAGCAGCAGGCCCCGACGCGGTCTACGCGCTCGCGCTGTGCCGCGGCGACATGGGCAGCAACCTCACCGGCTGCGCCGCCTGCGTCGCCGGCTCGTTCCGGTACGCGCAGCGGATGTGCCCCTCCGACAAGGCCGCCAGCGTCTACGACGACGGCTGCCTCGTCGGCTTCTCCGACCGCGACTTCCTCGCCGTCCCGGCCAACGGCAGCAACGTCACGCAAGGCATGATGAGCACGCTGTTCCAGTTCTGGAACCCGGTGGACCTCGCCGGCGACGCCGCCGCGGTGGGCGCCGGCGTCCGCGACCTGCTGGCGCAGACGGCGCAGGAGGCCGCGAACAGGCCGGCGCGGTTCGCCACCGCGGTCATGGACGCCTCCGGCGGCGTCAGCCAGACGCTCTACTCGTCGGCGCAGTGCACGCCGGACCTCTCCGCCGTCGACTGCCTGGCGTGCCTACGGTGGCTCATCGGCATGGTCAACGCCACCGCGTCCGCGCGCAACGGGGGCCGGATCCTCGTGCTCCGGTGCAACCTCAGGTTCGAGACGTTTATGTTCTACGATGGCGCGCCCATGAAAAAGATCACGCCGTCGTCGGGCACTCCGGCGCCGCCCGTCCAGCCGCCGACGGCAAATAAGAGTATGTGATTGTGATCAAGTTAATAATTTCTGCGAAAGGATGACTAATATGCATGCCTGCTGATGATCAGATGCTAAATTAATACAAATTTGACTATTATTTGCGTGTTATGTGTAGAACCTGGGATGAAGCCCTGGGTTGTTCCCTTGTTCGTAGCACCTCTAGCGACTGTGGCATTCTGTTTCGCCTTTTACTGTCGTTGGAAAAGGAGGAGGAACAGAAAAGGTGGGTTCATTAGTTACTGCTGCAATGTCCGTCGTATAATTACAAGTTAGTTGTTATACAATTAGACGGTATGTTCACCGGATAGATACATATACGCTGCTTTATATTGTTTACAGAGATCGATCGAGTTCATTCCACCAATCTCTATCATATCATGCAGGAAATGTGAGATCGCGACGGAAGCATGCTAACAAGTTGCAAGGAGGAGATGAGCTAGATTGGGAGATGGACGCAGAGCTCTCGGAGTTTTCTGTTTTCGACTTTCATCAGATATTGGAGGCTACAGATAACTTTTCTGAAGAAAGCAAGCTTGGGGAAGGTGGATTTGGCCCTGTATATAAGGTAAATAAGCAACACATATGTATAGACCAACAAGAGCTTGGAGGTCATGCCCGTCTAATTTTCAGCCTACATTCTTACAAGTTACAAATTTGGAGTCCATGCGTGTGTAATTTTCAGCCTACATTCTTACGAAAAACTAATGATACCAGTATGTAAACTTCTTTTAGAACATACTAGAATAGTTCCCGCCGTAGTTCCAACATGGGGAATGTTTTCTTTCACTAGTTACCTGAGAACTTTGAATTGAATTTTGCATATGAAGCAACCGTAAATCATTGTGGCAAAAGACCATTGGAGAACTTTTGAATATTTTTTCTGTTCACTTGAACAAGTTTCTGTGTTTATACAATGCAACAGACAGGGGTGTTTCCCTGGAATTCTAAAAAACTAATTTAGTTTCTCTTCACAGGGTCAGTTTCCTGAGGGAATTGAAATAGCAGTTAAGAGACTTGCTTCACACTCTGGACAAGGTTTCATAGAGTTCAAAAATGAGGTGCAACTCATAGCAAAACTCCAGCACACAAATCTGGTTAGGCTCCTGGGGTGTTGTTCTCAAGGAGAGGAAAAGATTTTGGTCTATGAATATTTGCCAAACAAAAGCTTGGACTTCTTTATCTTTGGTAAGTATTTGCATCTTTAACTCAGGGTTGATATGGTTTGTCGTACCGGTGTTTCAAAATGAAGTGGAAGTTTTCAAAATGAGTTCACTCCCTCAGTATTTCTCAGTATATTGTTTCCATGTCAGGAATATTTGTCAACGTGTTTCTCTATATATTATTTCCTGATATACTAACATCTAATTGTTGTGCAGATGAAAATAGAAAATCTTTACTGGATTGGAACAAACGCCGAGGAATAATTGAAGGGGTAGCAGAAGGACTTCTCTACCTACATAAGCACTCCCGTTTGCGTGTCATACATCGAGATCTTAAACCAAGCAACATTCTCTTGGACAGTGAACTGAGGGTCTAAATCCCGGATTGAGAGTCAACGGAAATCCTAACTAACTTAAATGGTGGACCAAATGTGGACCACTTGTGAAGTTGGTAAAAGGAGAAGGACGTGCCACGCGCGCGCTCATTCGCCGGGGCGTGGGCGTGTCGAGACGAGACGAGACGAGACCGTGCCGCTCTACAGGTGCTGGGTTTTGCGAGTCAAAATTTCAGAACGTTTGAAATCCTGTAACTGATGGCCGTTACTGCATTGACGATCAGGGAAATCATGGCTAGTCAGCTAGATGTTGTTGCAATGCTCAGCAGCAAGACTAAGATCCTGGATAAGCCAAAGCACCCAGCGTATTTCAATGTACGAGTAGGAAATGAAGAGGCATCCACTACTACTACTAAATCATGCAGCATCAATGAGATGACCATATCTGTCATAACTCCTAGATAGTTTTTTCACTGTGCCATGTGGTTTTTGATTCAGTGTCCATACTTCATAAGAGAAAGGGACAATTTATTGAATTATTATGGTACTATAGTTGCCCTACCCAATTAATCCAAAATAGGATTCAGTGTTCATTTTGAATGATTCCACAACAAGCACAATAACATAAATATTCCATTGAATACACTAACAAATGAGAACAAAGTTACCATAATTCTGATCAAAATTTTCAGCAAACGCAATTCATATATTGTACATTTTTGTATGTTAGATAGTAAAGCAACGGGTATCTGGACAGACTTTCTTTGAATGCGGATGATGTCACTCTCTTTATTAAACCAGTGGAAGAAGAACTACAGGTTGAGAGTCTCAACATTTTTGGTGCTGCCTCAGTGCCTCTAGTCTGCAGACCAATCTGCAAAAGAGTAGTATCATTCCTATCAGTTGCGAGTGTTAGCACTAATCCTGACTTGCACGTGTGTTAGACTTGTTTAGGATGTGTGTCATGTGTGCATACGTGTGCTTGCAGAGTCGCTGCAGCAAGTTCAGGTCGTGAACGCGTTGCGTCGTGTGTGTGAGGTAGTTTGTTTTGAGTCGGAGTCAGTTGGAGGAGCTGTGTGCGTGGTGTTGATCCGATTTGAGGAGGCCGCGTCGTCCGGCAGAGCTGGTGGCTCACGGAGGATGCTGAGCGGGTCTTTCGGATCATGGGATCGTGGCCGAGATGCTGAACGTGGAGGATAAGCTCCGGTCGTCAGCTGGCCTATATGTATGCCCGGGGCTCCATTGTACTCCCTGTCAAGTCCAATTTTATCAATGTAGCCAAGATACAGGAGCTTGTGCTCCGCGGCGTTCGTCGCCGACAATCTTTATGCGTGGTCTCCAACTCCGGTGAGCTGTTCCCAAGTGTGTGAGCGAGGGCAAGGCCAACAGCGAGGACAGCTCCTTAGCAACAATTACTGATACCCTAAAAGAATATCTGGGGCAGTCTGAGTTTCCATGCATATATCTGGGACTGCCCTTGTCTAATAAGAAGCTGAGAAAAACATCTCTCTTACCTTGGATTGAAAAGATAGAAAGCGGCGCTCATGTCAAGCTTTTCATAGGTCTGCGTTGGCATGTTATTAGCCCATGTAAATTGTTGAGCAGAGAGCTCAAGTTCTCTTAAATCCAAGCTATTTATAACAGCATTGAATAAGAACAGCCATCAATCGGTTGTTGTTCCTTTCACATGGACTTCTAATGATGTTTAAATCCCCTTCCACTAGGAAAGGAGTCAATTCCATGGAACATGTATGTACCAACTCACGTAAAAAGCTTTATTTAAGTTCATTTTGGGCAGCCCCATAAACTGCTATCAGCGTCCATTCAAAATTTTAGCTTTATTTCTAAGCTTAAACTTCACAAAGAAGTCACCATGTGAAATATTTACAACATCAAAACAATCTAGATTTACTCCTTCTAGCATCCCCTCGACCTACTCCAGAGAAAAAAATTTTCCACCATAGATCCGAGCTAACTCATGGGAAGCGTAGTTGCTCCTTCCAGTTTCAAGTAAATAAATGAAATCTAAATATTCATCTTTGGATGTATCTAAAAGAAAACCGGATGTAGCCAAATCCAGAAGATCTCTGTTGTTTTAGAAAATTCCTTTCATTTTGATTTACTTTGAAAGATGTATTGGTTTCTTATTTTTCATAGCTTTCTTTGTTGAGCCTGATCTGTTTTTTTTCCTGGGAACAGCTTTAATGTCACTCCAGTGACTGCTGTCATCTCCCAAAACATCGTCCACAACATCACAAACTAAGTGGTTTATTGCGTGATGGTCCAAACCAATGTTACTGTCATTATTACTTGTATCCTCTACATAATCAGAATTCACTTTAGAACATGATTTCTCTCTTTTTGGTATTGCTACCAATCTGTCTATCTCCATGTTGCTAATTTTCCCAGACCCTTTATTCACGTCATTTTCAAAAGAAATTCCTAACTTACTTAAATGCTATATATGAACCTATTGTTGGATTAATTGGGTCTTTGGCCCATTTCATTCTCAATTAATCAAAGAAATTAAAGGTCCGCTAATAAATGCTAGGGGTCTAAATCCCGGATTGAGAGTCAACGGAAATCCTAACTAACTTAAATGGTGGACCAAATGTGGACCACTTGTGAAGTTGGTAAAAGGAGAAGGACGTGCCACGCGCGCGCTCATTCGCCGGGGCGTGGGCGTGTCGAGACGAGACGAGACGAGACCGTGCCGCTCTACAGGTGCTGGGTTTTGCGAGTCAAAATTTCAGAACGTTTGAAATCCTGTAACTGATGGCCGTTACTGCATTGACGATCAGGGAAATCATGGCTAGTCAGCAACATCCAGGTTCATCCCCCTTCCTTCTCCTCTGGCGCCTATACTATGTTCCTCATGCACATACACACCCGATGCTCTCTCTTCTCTGGTATTTCTTTCAGGAGATCACTCTCCTCTCCTTGTTGTTTGCTGCTCTCTCGCATTCCCAACGCAAGCTTTGCGCGCACTCTGCTTGCATGAGCAGTTGCCTCCGAACCCTATCTGCCTAGTGATCCTGCTCGGGATAGGCGGGCGATAAGGTTTTTGGGGAGCGTACTCATAAGCGCCTGCTCAAACTGTGAACGACTACTTCGTCTACATCCCGGCGGCCATCTCCAGCAACCCGTACGACTACGTCCCCGCATCCCCAAGCTGAACGACTACGTCCTCTTCATCACGCGAATGACTACATCCCGGAGGCCGTTCGTGGGACTTCACTGCATCGCCTCGCCACCGCTTCAAATCTGATCGACTACTTCAAGCAGGCTAGTCAGAATGATGACTAGTAATGGAGATTCCGGTGCCTCCAGTTCCGGCTCCGCCCCTGGGTACACACTCAACCTTCTCTGGTTTTTCTTGTTGTTCTTGTTTCATATGAGATTTAACTTGAACACTAGCACATGCCTTGTTCTCACTGGATCACTCACAATTGTCATGAATTTGTTGATAATTTCTAGAATTAAAATGTACTGAGAATTACCTAGATTTCTAACACCTAAGATAGCATCAAAAGGTCTGAAGTCATACATACCAGTTTCCTCTAAATTGAGCTTCCTTTAATCCTCTCTGCCCGTTCCAAGGAGTGCTCATCAATCGATGCCTCCCTTCGTTTGCTTCTTCTCAGCGGCGTTAGTGATACCTGTTGCTGATCCGGCGCCTTTGCCATCTCACCATGTAGCCCTCCTGGCACCAAATTCCCTACAATAGCCATTTTGCCAGCTCCTACTACCTGCAGGTGTGGAGTTTGGGAGCAACCATCTTTAGAGAACAAATGAATAGAGAATGAAGGCATAGAGTGATTTTCAATTTTTTATACAATGTCTAATTTCTGCACTAAAATTTAAAGGATAATTACCTTCTTGAAATTTGACATTAGAATAGCTATTGGGGCATTCAGAGATCGGGATCTCCTAATTGTCATCACTACCTTCATCTTCAGCAAGTATTCCATCCAATTGTTGACCACCTGTCTTTGGTGGCATTTGAGAATGTGGGCTAGCTGCCCCTTTCTTCTCCTTGACTGAATTTTCCTTCCCATCATATTTTGGTTCATGATTTTCTCCCATCAATACCTCCAACCCCATTGTTGTTACTGTCCACTTCCATGTTAATTTCATTAGGAATGTCATCACGCCCCTCAACTTGCATTGGCAAGATGAACAACCTATCCCCAATCACCACTGACTCGATTCTATTCAGAAGAAGGTTGGCGTCAAGGACTGGTATCACCACCCACCCGTAATCGCTTCTGAGTGATGTGATCATGTCAACTTTTTGTGTAGCTCCTAGCATGGATCCCAACACCCAAAGAACCAAGAATTCCTTCAGCTTTTGTGACAACCTAAAGATCCTTATCCACACTCTGGGTAACTATTGTCCATCCTAAACTTGGTTCCACTCCTCAAACAGCAAGAAAACCTCATGTTCCTTAATATCTGCTTTCCCAAAAGGCAATAGATCGAAGGACATCGTTGTTGGCAGTTGTTATGGCACGTTTTCGACCACCAATACTCGGGAATAAAATAGGTTATATGCAACATTCCATGCACTTAGGTTTATTTCTAATAAAGTTCTACGAGTTTTGGTGTGTATCACTTATGCAGGTACAATATCGACAAACACGTTCTACATGGGTCAGAATTGACCGATTCGGCCGGTTACCCCCCTTAGCCGTACATGAAGCAAAGCATAACCGGGAGGCCGTCCACGTCAGCAGTGACAAAACAATGACCATGCATGACACGTGGATCATCGCTACATCATCTCTGGGCCAAAAACAGAAGAAGTCCACCACATACAAGTCATCTAGGACAACCCGGGATCAGAGACGGTGTAGGGGCCATCACTGGGCTGAAAGCCCAGTTCGGCCAAACTCCCACAGTTCGACCGAACCACCCCCACTACACAAAACCGTCATTAGGGGCAGGATCAGGGTCGTAGGTGCACAAGGTGGTGCATCCCACGGTTCGGCCAAACTGGGAGAGTTCGGCCGAACCCTGGCAGTTTGCCCGAACCCCCCTAGTTCGGCCGAACTGCCTGGAACCGCCTCCACGGTCCCTTGGTGGTTACTCAAGATCAACCGACCGCAAGCACCTATAGTGTCCAAGGCCCCGGTTCAACACACACCACTTGGGAGCAAGTCTCCATTCTCCTCTTTCAAGATGTAGGAGTTAGGCTAGTCTAGCTGGGAGTTTGAGTCAGGGTCGAGCTTCGCTCGGGGTTCAGGAGTCGTCTTCTTGAGTTATGGTAAAGCTCTTGTATTTTTTTCCTTTTCTTTTATTATCTTCTGTATTTACTTGACTTATTTATTCTACATTTATCTTCTGTATTTACTTGAGTTATTTATTCTACATTTATTTCCTTTTCCTTGGTTATAGCCATTGTACTCTGGTTCTAGAAGTTCTCCCTAGTTCTTTATCTCAGCTGGTTCCTCCTTTTTGTTCAATACTTGCGGTGAATTATCACTAGGGTATTGACAGGATTGCTTGCTCTTTCTAGGAGAGTAAGTAATTATTGTCTAGCGTAGGTATGGTGCCTAGTCTAGATAGTAACCTTGGTTTGCATCTGAGTCCATGGATGTGTGGTAGTCGTTAGGTGGTGACAGCCCTATACGGCCTACGTAATCCACCACATTCGGCTCGGCCAGTAGGAGCCTCCTGCTGTTGTTCACCAACACCCCTTCTCATCCCTTTCTGAGTGTTGGGTGCTCCACTTCCCAGCGTGGTGATAATAGAAATAGGAAAAGAACCATAGATGTCATTCTTTATGCTAGTCGTAACATTTACTAGAGATATCTCAAGGTCATTGGAAGTATATAGGAATCCTTTCCCGTCTCGCTGTCCTCTCACTAGCTAGACCGCACCTCTATCTTTATCATTTATCCTAGATTTCTCCTTATGTGTGTCATATGCACATTACTCCTATCATATCCTTTACCCCCGCCATGTTAGCCGGTACTTTAATTAGTAGTTACATCCTTGTTAACAGTCAATACTCTTTATCCATTGCTTCCCTGAGGAAATAAATACGATACCTTGGAATACTCCTGGGTGAAATGCTACATCGGTATCCGTGCGCCTAGGATTTATATTTGTATCATATGTGTCGTAAGAATACCAATGAACACTACTTGCACCATTACTAGGGATTGGCAATCCTGATAGTGGACCGTAAGAAGTGTCAACAAGCATTTCTGGTGCCGTTGCCAGGGAAGCAATTGGCGAAAGATATTAATGATTGACATTGATGTCTACTAATTTAATTTACCGCTAGCATTAGCAAGATTACCCCTGTTTGCTTGAGTTTGGTTCAAACACGAGGAAAGCAGAGAGCGTAGGGTGCCCGATCGTGCAGGACCTATCAAATGTATGCCCCTGTCTACTGCAATGCGTTCACAAGTTTTAGAAGAAGAACCCCCATAGGTATGCATTTATATAAGAAACAAATATTATCATAATCATGTGCAGCCTGGAGGAAAGATCGTCCATTACAGTTGCAGTGCTCAAGTATTTATAGGGAGCTCAAAGAAGCGCTAATTTGCACATTGGGCATCGAGGAGACATCCTGTCCGCTAAGATAGAGGAGAGAAGGTCATGCCGGAGTGGATCCGGCTGGTCTTGAGATTGGAGGAGGCGTCGTTGGTGCGGATATGGCCAGCAAGAGTGCAACAGCTGTGGTTGCGGAGGTGGCGTAAGCACTAGGGTTAGGGTTAGGAGAAGAACCGGAGGACTTGACAATTTGGAAGAGGAGTAGCGGCTTATAAACCGGGGAAAGCACAAAGGTAACGTAGGAAGAGAATAGCCTATTAGAAATGAGGCTCAAATTGGTAACGGGCTTTGTTGATGTTCGTTACCATTTTTTTGTTATTGGCAATAAACATCATTGCTGCCAAGGTTGG
Organism: Echinochloa crus-galli; assembly: GCA_900205405.1. Taxonomy (NCBI): domain Eukaryota; kingdom Viridiplantae; phylum Streptophyta; class Magnoliopsida; order Poales; family Poaceae; genus Echinochloa; species Echinochloa crus-galli. Next base: position 1,361,886 of record OAMR01000042.1, read on the forward strand.
CTAAGATCTAGAGGCCTTATTAGTAACGACCTTCATTGAATCCCATTACCTTTGAGGTTTATTTACCAATGTTGTGTTACTAATGACGCATTATGACGTAGTGAAATGTCGTCTCATGTCCCTTGCACAAGTTCTAATGCTAGCCTTTTCCATCCATATATTGTGGTTCTCTACATTGAAAAGTTTGCAACGTTGGGCATCCAACCAATTGCATAAGTATGGTCTATTTTTTATTAAATATTCTAGAGGAATATCTGCTAATTGTTATCAGTGGAAATCATCAAAGGAGACAATTATCGGTGTGTGGAATCAAAATGGTAGAAACTAACCTGACATGGAAATGGTCCATACAAATCCACATGGGTCCTCATGGAGATCCACATGGGCCGGGAACTGTAGTATCCCGGCCTATTAGTATTCTGATTTTGGCCCGTTCTTGGCCCATTCATGACATTACAAAAGTCTTTTTATGTTGACAATATTTTGGATATATTATTTTGCAAGGATTGTTTATACATACTAGTACTACCAAGCTCCACATAAGCATTCATGTCATAATATAAGTAGAGAAAGTTGATGATGTTCTAGCATAGGCTAGAGTGACTAGATGAACTGAGAAATTTTACCTATGCATATTACAAGAATTTTATGATTATATTATTTATAGCTATTTTAAAAATTATGCTTTATTGAAAAAATAAGTTTATGATTTGATTTAATTTTAGAGCATAATTTAATTCTTTAATGTTATGTTCTTTAATTGAATATATCTATCCCCGTAATAATGAGCTGGCTACAACTTTAATATAATTAAAACATATCTTTGGAACACCTGTTTTTCTTTATGAATACAGGATTTTCATGGGAAAGTACGGCTGATTTCAATTGAGGACTTACTCAAAGATGATCAAGGTTTAAGCATAGGGGCTCTCCTTGGCGTTTCCTACAGACACCTCGCTACCCTTGTTTAACCTCAATATTAACAGAAAATATTGTCAATAACAGGTCATACATAATAACCACCCCGTATTTGTATGTCATCATGTTTTTTTGGTCCATATTGTGTTTTACAAGAATTTGATGATACTTGGACCAAAAGTGACCCAATCTCATAGCCTCCATAAAGCATGCTGGAAATGGTGACCAGAGAACTACAAAGTGGTCCGTGCAGACTTGCATGGGTCCATTTTGGCCCTAGTGCAGTAAACTTCGATCATAAGTTACTTAGTGCTAAGCACTTATAGCAAGATGATCATGGGAACTAGTCAAAGATATATTTTAAATGATTAACTTCGGGTCTAAAACCTTCCTTATCTATGGGATTTAGGCGAACAAGGTCCACAAACAAGTGCCAAAGACCTTCTAGAAGACTCGGCATGGACCTCGTGCAGATTCATATGGAGCCTTTCCTCCCTGCCCGACGTTCAATTCATTTGGTAGCCTCACTGGACTATAAATACCTCCCTGCTATAGTGCTATCTCGATAGAACAAAATAAACAATCTCTTGAAGAAGGAAGACGATAAAACACCTCCAAGAGTAAAAGATAAAAGACTACAAAATCGTTTAGTGATGATTTTGCACCAGGATGCCTTTAGTGGTATAAACAAGCCACAATAAGAAAAAAAACACTTACATGTAGTGGCGGAGCTGCAACTAGGGCCACCCAGGCCGAGGCCCTAGTCGTGGCCCATGGAAGCCCACGTACCTCAATAATTTTTTATCCAAAAATCATGTTTCTGAGGAATTTATCAATAGAAATTTATTTGTGTATGTTCACTAATCCTGTAATCCATACAGTTATCAACTATTGTATCACATTAGTAAACAATTATTAGTTCCTTGTCAATTTGGATCATTTACTGCACATTTTGCTATTACTTTATGTCATGTCATATACACGGTCATTTTGGTGGCTGAATTTGGCCCTAGTCGTGAGCAAAAGCCGGCTCCGCCACTGCTTACATGTAAATGGCCCCTTACAAAGCCTACAAAATCGTTTACTGTAAATGGCCCCTTACAAAGTCCATAAAACACTTACAAAGCCCCTAAACACTTACATGTAAATGGCTAATATTTAATAAGGAACTAAGGTAGTACAATAAAAAAAGAATGAGAACCTACAATCACCCATTGCAAAGGAGCTTTTCTCATACCGGCAAATCTGCATGTAGGACAATATAGTGTCTCCAGCTGGTGGGACCACAAAAACCAATCACTAGTATGTCCTTTTGTGTAGCACAAGAAAAAAGAGTTTTGGTCTCTAGACTTGAAGTGGTGCCTACTTTTGTACAAGATTCATGAGTTTCTTATTTTAGCAAAGAAACTAAGGGATATACAACGCAAGTAAGATCGTTCTTTTCTAGACCAATCATCCTTCAAATTAAGAGGTTTGTCTACTGTTTGAACTCCGAAAACACCACGAATAGATATTGACTCTACCATGGCTGTTTTTGTATATCTCTTCCTATATATATATATATATATATATATAAGGAAATGAGCGCGAATGCATCTGAGAAGAATAGAAAATACCAAATAAATATTTGTGTTGTGATCGGCAATGTCTCTGATCATGAAAAGAACACTCCGAGGTAGTTTTTCTTGTGGTGTTTTTAACATCCAGTAAATATGCCCGTGCGACACACACATACTACCTTTATTACAGGGGTTATTTTAGACTATTTGATGGTGGGTATGTGGAGTGGATAAAGAAATTTCGTGGTAAGAAAAGTAATGCAAAAACGATAAAAACTCTCTAGAAATATCGTTTTTTCTTGTTTGTGAAAACTTGCCACGTCTTTTTCACTGTTAGACCTTGTATGTGGGTCCTCTGTGAGAGATGGGTAGGAATTATTTAGGTGAGAAGTGATTTCAAAAGAATTGGATCCTGATATGTTAACAATATGGAAATCATCACTCCATGTGGGGTGCGCGAAACCGCAAATCAACAAAAAACAGAACATATATCACTGCATAGAAAAGAAACATGATTGCCTTACTTCTGTCCCTGCACGCTCATCATCTACCATAGCCATGTTAAACCTAGGGGCTACTGCATAATGCCTACTAGGGTTTTCCAAGAGATTAGTTTTCTATTGATAGGACATGTTCGACACTTATTGTTTGTATCAAGAAACATCGTGTAAATTTAATTAAATTCTAAAATTGCATAATGGTACTAGTTTACTTCTAAATTTTAGTTTATCAAAATTGTATAATACAAGACTAGTTTCCTAACCCGACTATTTCTCTTTAAAACAACAATACCTTTTTCTCAAACCCTCTATTTCCCACGTCATAAAAAGAATCTTATATGACAATCATGAGATGGCTTATGATGTCACTGTCATGTAGCGGTATCCAAATGACACAGGGTCACCTCTTCATATGCACATATGAGGACCTTATAAATCTAACCCTACAAAGAGGATAAAAGAATTTGTTCGCCAAATATGCTCTGTTTATCTTCATCCATTGTGCGATGAATTATATATGCAAGTGTCCGTAATTATAACTACAACAGGATTAGAGTTTCCCAGTTATAAAAGGCACTACTGGAAACCATTAAGTTACCGAGTGCCTAAAGGTTTGCCGAGTGTATTTTGTCAGGCACTCGGTAAACCCTTTATTTGCCGAGTGTCGAACCACCAGCACTCGGCAAAGCCTCCTTTCGCCGAGTATCAAAAATTTGACACTCGGCAAAGATATGAACGTGTTGGTGCATGCAATGGACGTTGCACGCCGTTTACACCATCAACGCTTTGCCGAATGCCTCCAGTTTGACACTCGGCAAAGTCACTTGTTTATCGAGTGTCAACATTAGACACTCGGCAAATCAGATAAACCTTTTCATTTTCTGACTTTTCCTTACACCAATACTTTGAAAATTAAAATTTTAAACTCACATACTTTGAAATTTTGAAACTTAAACTGCCATAATTTGAAGATTTGAAATTTAAACTCACATGTTTTGAAATTTTTAAATTTAAACTCACAAATTTGAAAATTTGAAATTACAAAATTTGAAAATTTAAAGTTTCACATCTTTGGCCGGGCGCGGCCCGCCACCGGCCATCTACGGCCGGCTTGGGCCACCTCTGGCCAGCTCCGGTCGGCCACGACCAAGCCGCGGTCGTCTAGAGCTGGCCAGAGGTGGTTGCGGCTGGCCGGTGGCTAGCTCGAGGCTTTGCCGAGTGTTTTGGGCCGGTGGCACTCGGCAAACCAACTGTTTTGCCGAGTGTCACACCTGCTACACTCCGCAAAGAGCTTTTTGCCAAGTGTTTTGGAGCGGGCACTCGGCAAACCAGCTTCTTTGCCAAGTGTTTTCCCTTGACACTCAGCAAAGTATTTTTTTTTATTCTACCTTCCTAACTTTTTGTTTTGTCCACATGCTATACGGGGTACTCTATGTTAAAATTTAGTATATTTCTCGATCCAGTTGCTATATTTGTTTTATTTCACTAAAGTATTATTTTGGGATTCGACGAATTTGAACTGAAAGTGATTCGAATAATGCAAATCAATGAATGAAACAATAATATTCATGTTATTTAGGCCAATGCAAGTCCTTATTGAATAATTGAAACAAAATTTCAAACATCTTATTCACGAAATTGGACCACGAACGTGTGGCTGAATTGCTTCAAATTCTATAAAAAAGCAAATTAAATCTGAAAACACTTGGCAAAGAAGCTGGTTTGCCGAGTGCCCGCTCCAAAACACTTGGCAAAAAGCTCTTTGCGGAGTGTAGCAGGTGTGACACTCGGCAAAACAGTTGGTTTGCCGAGTGCCACCGGCCCAAAACACTCGGCAAAGCCTCGAGCTAGCCACCGGCCAGCCGCAACCACCTCTGGCCAGCTCTAGACGACCGCGGCTTGGTCGTGGCCGACCGGAGCTGGCCAGAGGTGGCCCAAGCCGGCCGTAGATGGCCGGTGGCGGGCCGCGCCCGGCCAAAGATGTGAAACTTTAAATTTTCAAATTTTGTAATTTCAAATTTTCAAATTTGTGAGTTTAAATTTAAAAATTTCAAAACATGTGAGTTTAAATTTCAAATCTTCAAATTATGGCAGTTTAAGTTTCAAAATTTCAAAGTATGTGAGTTTAAAATTTTAATTTTCAAAGTATTGGTGTAAGGAAAAGTCAGAAAATGAAAAGGTTTATCTGATTTGCCGAGTGTCTAATGTTGACACTCGATAAACAAGTGACTTTGCCGAGTGTCAAACTGGAGGCATTCGGCAAAGCGTTGATGGTGTAAACGGCGTGCAACGTCCATTGCATGCACCAACACGTTCATATCTTTGCCGAGTGTCAAATTTTTGATACTCGGCGAAAGGAGGCTTTGCCCGTGTTTCTCTATTTTTCCACCTTTTATAAATAAAGGCTGTGTTTAGTTCCCCAACTTTCTCAAAAATTCTCTCTCCAAACTTCACTATCCATCTATCACATTAAATCACATCAAATCTCTCTTCATGCATGGAACACTAAATGTGGGTAAATAAAAAACTAAGTACATAGTTTTGATGTACACGGCGAGACGAATCTTTTGAGCCTAGTTAGGTCATGGTAGGACAATGTCTACCACAAACAAACGAAAAGTGCTACAGTGCGCTACAGTGTCCGATGTGACATTTTCACTAAATTTTCTCTTCTTCTTTTTCTAACTACTAGCATAAACGCACGTGCGACACGCACGTTTATTGATGACATATATATACTAAAAAATATCACTTGAGTGGACCATGGTAAACAGACCAATCGTGCGAAGCTTTTTTAAAAATACTTTATATTCGCTCTCTTATGTATAGAGAGCTTTAGATATTATCAAATATAGATGCACATCATCTTTGAGATAGTTGGTCTTTATTTATATGGAAAAGACTCTCCAATCTATTGTTTATTAGCAATACGGGATAATTGTGTATAGACGTGGTTACAAATGGGGGTATATCATGAGCAGGTGGGTCCGTGTGGGTATGAGTAGAGTCTTAGGTGACAAAAACATTAGCGAATTAGCGGATTCACAGCGGAACATGCAATTTTCATCCGTCTAGCGCCTGATAGACAGAAAAAATTCCGCCAGGTGGGTCCGGTGCGAGAGTAGGGTATGGAATTTTTTAGGTGAAAAATGTTTTCAATTGTCTAGGATCCGAATTGGCGGATTCACAGCGGAACATGCAATTTTCATCCGTCTACCGCCTGATAGACAGAAAAAATTCCGCCGGGTGGGTCCGGTGTGAGAGGAGGGTATGGAATTTTTTAGGTGAAAAATGTTTTCAATTGTCTAGGATCTTTATATATATATAGAAACACAGCGAAAATCAGTTTATAAAGCTAGCTTCATAACATTGGACTATTTCGCGAAATCTAGATGGCCTTTAACTGCACGATTAAAGATAGCATTACTGTAGCAAACATTAATTAATTAGGTACATTAGATTCGTCGCGCAATGTAACACTCGTCTCTAAAAGATTTTATAAATAGATTTTATTTAGTGTTCCATACATTTAAATTCTCTTTGAAAATTTTTTTCCGGATGAGAAAGAAACACGGCCCTTATTACGTTTAAATTTTAAGGGTAGTTCTAGCGCTCGGACGTCCGATGGGAGACAAAAAAATCGGACGGATGACGTGGCGCAACCACAGCCAAGTATTCCTCTCCGACAGTACTGTAGCATAGAAAAAATCCCGCCGCAACATGGGTATGATGTTGCATGCAACATGCAAAATTTTTGCAACATCCAAAAATAACGTATGCAACATCAAACAATAGTATGTGCAACATAAAAAGTCATCGTTTGCAACACTGGAAACACACGCGCTCACAACTCGCGTTCACGCATGGCAGCGGTCGAAAAAATCCCAATTAAAAATGCAACATCGGGATGAAACACTTGAACATACATGAAAATGTCACATCGGACACTGTAGCGCACTGTAGCACTTTTCGTTTGTTTGTGGTAGACATTGTCCTACCATGACCTAACTAGGCTCAAAAGATTCGTCTCGCCGTGTACATCAAAACTATGTACTTAGTTTTTTATGTACTTAGTTTTTTATTTACCCACATTTAGTGTTCCATGCATGAAGAGAGATTTGATGTGATTTAATGTGATAGATGGATAGTGAAGTTTGGAGAGAGAATTTTTGAGAAAGTTGGGGAACTAAACACAGCCTTTATTTATAAAAGGTGGAAAAATAGAGAAACACGGGCAAAGCCTCCTTTCGCCGAGTATCAAAAATTTGACACTCGGCAAAGATATGAACGTGTTGGTGCATGCAATGGACGTTGCACGCCGTTTACACCATCAACGCTTTGCCGAATGCCTCCAGTTTGACACTCGGCAAAGTCACTTGTTTATCGAGTGTCAACATTAGACACTCGGCAAATCAGATAAACCTTTTCATTTTCTGACTTTTCCTTACACCAATACTTTGAAAATTAAAATTTTAAACTCACATACTTTGAAATTTTGAAACTTAAACTGCCATAATTTGAAGATTTGAAATTTAAACTCACATGTTTTGAAATTTTTAAATTTAAACTCACAAATTTGAAAATTTGAAATTACAAAATTTGAAAATTTAAAGTTTCACATCTTTGGCCGGGCGCGGCCCGCCACCGGCCATCTACGGCCGGCTTGGGCCACCTCTGGCCAGCTCCGGTCGGCCACGACCAAGCCGCGGTCGTCTAGAGCTGGCCAGAGGTGGTTGCGGCTGGCCGGTGGCTAGCTCGAGGCTTTGCCGAGTGTTTTGGGCCGGTGGCACTCGGCAAACCAACTGTTTTGCCGAGTGTCACACCTGCTACACTCCGCAAAGAGCTTTTTGCCAAGTGTTTTGGAGCGGGCACTCGGCAAACCAGCTTCTTTGCCAAGTGTTTTCCCTTGACACTCAGCAAAGTATTTTTTTTTATTCTACCTTCCTAACTTTTTGTTTTGTCCACATGCTATACGGGGTACTCTATGTTAAAATTTAGTATATTTCTCGATCCAGTTGCTATATTTGTTTTATTTCACTAAAGTATTATTTTGGGATTCGACGAATTTGAACTGAAAGTGATTCGAATAATGCAAATCAATGAATGAAACAATAATATTCATGTTATTTAGGCCAATGCAAGTCCTTATTGAATAATTGAAACAAAATTTCAAACATCTTATTCACGAAATTGGACCACGAACGTGTGGCTGAATTGCTTCAAATTCTATAAAAAAGCAAATTAAATCTAAAAATCATGAGATTTGTCATGACATCATTATATCATATATAGAGTCTGTGGTAAAAAAATTGAGAACATTTCAGATAAGATGCCACGTACGTTGCTTGTAAATCGAAAAATCTCCGAAGAAGTTTCAGAGAGTTGAGAACTACACGTTAAGATTTGGAATCAAAAGTGACGATTGAATTGAGAATTTACTTATCATATTTTTGCATAGGTGTCGGGGACAGCCATAAGGGGTCCCCTAAAATAGGAGATAATCACCCTTTAAAAACGCAAAACAACCCGCTGCCAAATCTCCACAGGCCGGAAAAGGCTTAAACACGCAAGGCCCATGGCACACTAAGGGCTAACGGCCCATTCGAGGCGCTCCGTCGAGCACCCTGACGAGCGTCCTATCTCCGCCTCGCTCGAGGGTGCCGGTCCCCCTCGAACGAACGACTCACTCCGCCTCGCTCGAGGCTGCCCCTCGACCAACAGCGCGCTCCCGACAAGCGCATTTAATGCATTGCTCTGCCACGGGATACCGAAGTCAAAGGGCGCATCGCAGGCCATTCCGCGCAGACAGCATGGCCTGGGTCGCGTCCGCCAACTCCGGTCACTATACGGCCAACCCCGGTCACTGTGTGGCCATCCCCAACACTGTGCTGGCCTGCGAGGCCCTATGCGGACAGGCCTGCGTCATTCTGCGCCCCTGTACTACCAACTCACGTACCAGTTCCATGGCGAGACCCTCGAGCAAGTATGGGGAAACCCTCGAATGGGTTCGTAGGCATTGACTGGATAAGGATGTCGGTCAGCGCTACCCCTCGAAGTCACCCCAGGACAGGTATGGAAGCACACGTCATCTACAGAAGCCACCACGCCACCCGCTGGAGCAACAGAACGCCCACCGATCCGCACTGGACCGAAGGATCTACAAGGACGACGATCACGCCTGGCGCCACGCTCTCCATTGACGGCTGTAGGACACCACTGTATCACATGCATGTAACTGCCCTTCCTTGATCTATAAAAGGAGAAGGCAGACGCCCAGCCAGCGCCCGGTTCGACGCATCACCACAACGCCTTCGCACTCACTTCATCGATATTGGCATACGTCACAATCATCCACACATCAGGGACTTGGAGGTTTCCCCTCCTCTCTCACCTTGTTTGTAAACCCCTACTGCAAGCACTCTCGGTGCAAGACAATACAGTGCGTGCACACCCTCTGCTGGACGTACGGACCCGTGGCCAGAACCAGGATATATCTTTAGTCATTGTGTTAGCTCTTACATCGACCATCGGGAGACATGACGCAGCGCATCACTAGTTGGTGTTGGGCCACGAGTCCGGACACCGACAATAGGCGACATACCTGGGGCACTCGACAAAGTCGTTGTTTCCCGTAGCGAGGTGCTCCATGCCGTAGTTGCACCGATGATATGTGTAGTGCGTTTAACTTTTTAGCGCCACAACCTTGACGTGGGTTTTTAACAAAAACCAAAATTTGGATAAAATGACGCTTTTGAGCTTGCTCTATTAGAACATGTGGAACCTAATACTTGTTTCAAAGGAAGATATTAGATGATTTCTGATCTTATTATGTTTCTTCTCCTCTATAAGGGCATGTTTGCTTGGTGCTAAACATGTACTGTCTAAACTAGATATATAAAGTTTAGACACCCCGTGTTTGGTTGTTCTGTCTAAAAGTGTCTAAAGTTACGATGAAAGACCAAAGTACCCTTAATTACTGTTGTCCATGGTTTTGGAAGAGTGGAGACCGAGTGTAATAAATGAGGGCAGTTGAGGTTAAACCGAGTGTAAAGACTATTTAGATGGTTTTGTCCATGGAGGCTCTTTTGGCGCTAGATGTGCTGCGACACTTTAGACACATTGAGACAACAGTTGGCCCTGTTTGGAAATCAAATTGCTAAAGTTTAGCACTTGTTAAAGTTTAGCACCTCAATTTGGAGTGCTAAAGTTTAGCAGCCGAGGTGTTTGGATAGTGGTGTTAAAGTTTAGCACATAGATGAATGAAAGACCAAATTACCCTTATTTTGCGACACTTTAGACACATTGAGACAACAGTTGGCCCTGTTTGGAAATCAAATTGCTAAAGTTTAGCACTTGTTAAAGTTTAGCACCTCAATTTGGAGTGCTAAAGTTTAGCAGCCGAGGTGTTTGGATAGTGGTGTTAAAGTTTAGCACATAGATGAATGAAAGACCAAATTACCCTTATTTGCTGCATGCCACAGTAATTGCGCCCCAAGTGCAGCAAATAAGGGTAATTTGGTCTTTCATTCATCTATGTGCTAAACTTTAACACCACTATCCAAACACCTCGGCTGCTAAACTTTAGCACTCCAAATTGAGGTGCTAAACTTTAACAAGTGCTAAACTTTAGCAATTTGATTTCCAAACAGGGCCAACTGTTGTCTCAATGTGTCTAAAGTGTCGCAGCACATCTAGCGCCAAAAGAGCCTCCATGGACAAAACCATCTAAATAGTCTTTACACTCGGTTTAACCTCAACTGCCCTCATTTATTACACTCGGTCTCCACTCTTCCAAAACCATGGACAACAGTAATTAAGGGTACTTTGGTCTTTCATCGTAACTTTAGACACTTTCAGACAGAACAACCAAACACGGGGGTATCTAAACTTTATATACGTACTTTGGTCTTCATCGTAACTTTAGACACTTTTAGACAGAACAACCAAACACGGGGTGTCTAAACTTTATATATCTAGTTTAGACAGTACATGTTTAGCACCAAGCAAACATGCCCTTATAGAGGAGAAGAAACATAATAAGATCAGAAATCATCTAATATCTTCCTTTGAACAAGTATTAGGTGTCCACATGTTCTAATAGAGCAAGCTCAAAAGCGTCATTTTATCCAAATTTTGGTTTTTGTTAAAAACCCACGTCAAGGTTGTGGCGCTAAAAAGTTAAACGCACTACACATATCATCGGTGCAACTACGGCATGGAGCACCTCGCTACGGGAAACAACGACTTTGTCGAGTGCCCCAGGTATGTCGCCTATTGTCGGTGTCCGGACTCGTGGCCCAACACCAACTAGTGATGCGCTGCGTCATGTCTCCCGATGGTCGATGTAAGAGCTAACACAATGACTAAAGATATATCCTGGTTCTGGCCACGGGTCCGTACGTCCAGCAGAGGGTGTGCACGCACTGTATTGTCTTGCACCGAGAGTGCTTGCAGTAGGGGTTTACAAACAAGGTGAGAGAGGAGGGGAAACCTCCAAGTCCCTGATGTGTGGATGATTGTGACGTATGCCAATATCGATGAAGTGAGTGCGAAGGCGTTGTGGTGATGCGTCGAACCGGGCGCTGGCTGGGCGTCTGCCTTCTCCTTTTATAGATCAAGGAAGGGCAGTTACATGCATGTGATACAGTGGTGTCCTACAGCCGTCAATGGAGAGCGTGGCGCCAGGCGTGATCGTCGTCCTTGTAGATCCTTCGGTCCAGTGCGGATCGGTGGGCGTTCTGTTGCTCCAGCGGGTGGCGTGGTGGCTTCTGTAGATGACGTGTGCTTCCATACCTGTCCTGGGGTGACTTCGAGGGGTAGCGCTGACCGACATCCTTATCCAGTCAATGCCTACGAACCCATTCGAGGGTTTCCCCATACTTGCTCGAGGGTCTCGCCATGGAACTGGTACGTGAGTTGGTAGTACAGGGGCGCAGAATGACGCAGGCCTGTCCGCATAGGGCCTCGCAGGCCAGCACAGTGTTGGGGATGGCCACACAGTGACCGGGGTTGGCCGTATAGTGACCGGAGTTGGCGGACGCGACCCAGGCCATGCTGTCTGCGCGGAATGGCCTGCGATGCGCCCTTTGACTTCGGTATCCCGTGGCAGAGCAATGCATTAAATGCGCTTGTCGGGAGCGCGCTGTTGGTCGAGGGGCAGCCTCGAGCGAGGCGGAGTGAGTCGTTCGTTCGAGGGGGACCGGCACCCTCGAGCGAGGCGGAGATAGGACGCTCGTCAGGGTGCTCGACGGAGCGCCTCGAATGGGCCGTTAGCCCTTAGTGTGCCATGGGCCTTGCGTGTTTAAGCCTTTTCCGGCCTGTGGAGATTTGGCAGCGGGTTGTTTTGCGTTTTTAAAGGGTGATTATCTCCTATTTTAGGGGACCCCTTATGGCTGTCCCCGACACCTATGCAAAAATATGATAAGTAAATTCTCAATTCAATCGTCACTTTTGATTCCAAATCTTAACGTGTAGTTCTCAACTCTCTGAAACTTCTTCGGAGATTTTTCGATTTACAAGCAACGTACGTGGCATCTTATCTGAAATGTTCTCAATTTTTTTACCACAGACTCTATATATGATATAATGATGTCATGACAAATCTCATGATTTTTAGATTTAATTTGCTTTTTTATAGAATTTGAAGCAATTCAGCCACACGTTCGTGGTCCAATTTCGTGAATAAGATGTTTGAAATTTTGTTTCAATTATTCAATAAGGACTTGCATTGGCCTAAATAACATGAATATTATTGTTTCATTCATTGATTTGCATTATTCGAATCACTTTCAGTTCAAATTCGTCGAATCCCAAAATAATACTTTAGTGAAATAAAACAAATATAGCAACTGGATCGAGAAATATACTAAATTTTAACATAGAGTACCCCGTATAGCATGTGGACAAAACAAAAAGTTAGGAAGGTAGAATAAAAAAAAATACTTTGCTGAGTGTCAAGGGAAAACACTTGGCAAAGAAGCTGGTTTGCCGAGTGCCCGCTCCAAAACACTTGGCAAAAAGCTCTTTGCGGAGTGTAGCAGGTGTGACACTCGGCAAAACAGTTGGTTTGCCGAGTGCCACCGGCCCAAAACACTCGGCAAAGCCTCGAGCCTGTCTCTTATACACATCTCTAAACACAGCCATTC
>OAMR01000042.1:1376473-1391619 GCA_900205405.1 Echinochloa crus-galli
TCCCACTCCTCCGGACAGTTAGCACTGCAGCAACGGCGTCGGAAGCAGCTTCAACCACTCAATCCATCACATCCGGCCATCGGAACACGACAAACCAATCAGATTCTTCAGTCAGGAGCTTGTATGCTCCATGCAAAGTCCATGCCAGCTGAGAAGCCGGAGCATCCAATCTAATACAAATCCTCCCACCGGTGAGCAACAAAACCAAATCAAAACCTACGGACGGAACCAGCGCTCCCAGTAAGCGCCGCCGCCGGGCGCGACCGCGAGCGCCGCGGGATCGTCGGAGCACGGCCAGGGGCGCGGGAAGCTTCCAACATGGGGGAGCAGGGCGGGCGCCTCAGATCCACGGGGTCGACTCGAGGCTCGAGGCAGGGTCAGCGGGCGGGCGGGCAGGCGGGCAGATCCGATCGGGGCGAGCCCGGGAGGGGCAGTACCTTGTGTAGGCGGTCGAAGGTGATATCGTCGCGGCGGCGCGACCAGATCGCCGCCGAGGAGGACGGCGCCGCCTCCGCGACCATGACGTGGGTGCTCTCGGGCGGGTGGTCGTCGGAGGTGGCCGTCGTGGTCGCTCAGCGGGCGGCGGCGGAGCCCGATCCGGCGGCCATCGGGCAGGGTTGAGCTGGGGAAGGGAGGGGGATCTGAGATGGGGGGAGGGAGGGTTTGATAGAAAAATTGGCGACGGAGGGGGAGGATTTCTCTGGTGAGGTGAGGTGGAGGCGATGATGAGATGAGGTCAGGCGGGGCGGGCTGGCAAGGGTATGGTGTGGCCTGCCTGCCTGCCTGCCTGCCTGCTGCGACCGGGGTAAAAAACAAAATGCGCAAACAGACTCCGAAATATTTTCTTTATTAATCGGAAAAGGAGGAAAAAGAAAGGGAGCGAGGAGAGACGAAGATGACGATGAGAGAGAAGGATCGTTTTTCCAAGCGCCGGGGTTTTAGCCAAGCCCATCCTGAGTGTTTTACGCCATACTCCTACCTTTTTTTTTATCTCCTTTACTTCTTTCTTTTATTCTTAGGGCGTTGTGTTTGGCTACGATGTGCTAAACTAAACTAAGACAGTTTGGTGTCTAAAGTATCAAACACTCAGGCTCTGTTTGTTTCCATAGGGCTAAAGTTTAGCACAACACTTTTCCTTGGGCCCGCGGGGGGAGGGGTACTGGGTGAAAAATACCCACCAGAAAGCACTTTTAGCAAGTTTAGCACCCCTTTGAGGTGCTAAGGATTTTTATAGTGCTAAAGTTTAGCAGGTCACTTTTAGTACCTTTTAGCACATCTGTTTGGATCCAATCTGTTAAAGTTTAGCAAAAAAGTGTTGTGCTAAACTTTAGCCCTATGGAAACAAACAGAGCCTGAGTGTTTGATACTTTAGACACCAAACTGTCTTAGTTTAGTTTAGCACATCGTAGCCAAACACAACGCCCTAAGAATAAAAAGAAAGAAGTAAAGGAGATAAAAAAAAAAGGTAGGAGTATGGCGTAAAACACTCAGGATGGGCTTGGCTAAAACCCCGGCGCTTGGAAAAACGATCCTTCTCTCTCATCGTCATCTTCGTCTCTCCCTCGCTCCCTTTCTTTTTCCTCCTTTTCCGATTAATAAAGAAAATATTTCGGAGTCTGTTTGCGCATTTTGTTTTTTACCCCGGTCGCAGCAGGCAGGCAGGCAGGCAGGCAGGCCACACCATACCCTTGCCAGCCCGCCCCGCCTGACCTCATCTCATCATCGCCTCCACCTCACCTCACCAGAGAAATCCTCCCCCTCCGTCGCCAATTTTTCTATCAAACCCTCCCTCCCCCCATCTCAGATCCCCCTCCCTTCCCCAGCTCAACCCTGCCCCGATGGCCGCCGGATCGGACTCCGCCGCCGCCCGCCGCTGAGCGACCACGACGGCCACCTCCGACGACCACCCGCCCGAGAGCACCCACGTCATGGTCGCGGAGGCGGCGCCGTCCTCCTCGGCGGCGATCTGGTCGCGCCGCCGCGACGAGATCACCTTCGACCGCCTACACAAGGTACTGCCCCTCCCGGGCTCGCCCCGATCGGATCTGCCCGCCTGCCCGCCCGCCCGCTGACCCTGCCTCGAGCCTCGAGTCGACCCCGTGGATCTGAGGCGCCCGCCCTGCTCCCCCATGTTGGAAGCTTCCCGCGCCCCTGGCCGTGCTCCGACGATCCCGCGGCGCTCGCGGTCGCGCCCGGCGGCGGCGCTTACTGGGAGCGCTGGTTCCGTCCGTAGGTTTTGATTTGGTTTTGTTGCTCACCGGTGGGAGGATTTGTATTAGATTGGATGCTCCGGCTTCTCAGCTGGCATGGACTTTGCATGGAGCATACAAGCTCCTGACTGAAGAATCTGATTGGTTTGTCGTGTTCCGATGGCCGGATGTGATGGATTGAGTGGTTGAAGCTGCTTCCGACGCCGTTGCTGCAGTGCTAACTGTCCGGAGGAGTGGGAACGGCCTCAATTTTGAAGAACAAACTGCTTGGCTGATGGACCCTATTGGCTTGTGTCGCTTCCGGACAAACAGAAGGTATGAAGGATGTGCTGGATTGAAGCCATTACTAATGGCGTTGCTGCTGGTAAACGACGAGCAGCGATGACGACAAACCAAACTTTGGAGAGTAATCACTGCATCCTGGCTGGAGCAATGAACTGCCTGACTTTACAATTGGTTGGACAAATTTGGACACATGGATGGAATGCATTCATGGCGTTACTGCCTTACTGGTGACGTTGCTGCTGTGCTAACTGACCATAGTTGTGATGCCAAGTTGCCAACAATCTGGATTCTTAGAGCTAAATAGCTAATATTGGTGAGGCTAGGACAATTTTGACGAGGGAACCGTTACAACCTATGTCTTAGCCGTTACACTTGTCTGTAGCTGTCTCACTATTTGACTTTACCTAGGAGTTTTATGTGTGTCCCTCTTCCGTTCCAATATTCGTACTGTTAGGTTAGCTTACAATGGTTTTATTTCAGGTAGAACCATATTTAGGAAATGGTTCCAGTCCTAGTATGTGTTGGCACTACCAGATTTTAGCATCAACCTTTTGCCTGACCAGTAATGGAAGGTTGAGTACTTATCCAGGTGATATGGATTCCTGATTTAGAAGTATTCCTTTTGGCCCTGAGTTGGTGAATGGTTTACAAAGATTTAGTGGAGCTGTTAGCAAAGCATTGCTCTGTAAAGTTCTGTTAACCTGGGGTTCAATACACTATAGTACTTTTGCATTATCTCAAACAGAACTCATGGTTGGTATGATATTGTACATTGAGGTGCTCACTAGTTGCATTTGACTTGTTGAATGCATTGTCTTCTTTATGCAGCCCTGAGATGTGCGTTAATGTTCTTTTTTAATGCATACTATTAGAGCTATGTCAGTTTTCAAGATCAGAATTGAATAATGTAACTGATCTTTTATCTCTGTGAATTCATCCTTTTCCAGTTTTGGAGTGCCCTGTCACCTCGCGCGCGACATGAGCTGCTCAGACTTGATAAACAGACCCTCATCGAGCATGCTCGCAAGAACTTGTACTGTTCAAGGTGCAATGGGCTGCTTTTGGAAAGTTTCACACAAATAGTCATGTATGGGAAGTCACTGCACCAAGAAGGTTCATGTGAGCCAAGGATTCAGGAAGTTGAAGCAGAAGAAGTTCAGGACCCTTCAGTTCATCCTTGGGGAGGCCTTTCAACAACAAAAGATGGCATCCTAACTCTCCTTGATTGCTTCATAAATGCAAAATCTCTTCACGTGATCCAGAATGTAGGTCTACGAACTTTTTCTCTGATGCTTATAGATGTTCTTAGATTGTCTGTTGTGCAATCTTTCTGTGGCCATTCCTTCTTGAAGTTGTTCCTTTCTAGAGTTCTTATTCTGATGCAGTCCACATTGTTTTGACTAGGTATTTGACAATGCACGTGCAAGGGAACGTGAACGAGAAATGCTTTATCCTGATGCATGCGGTGGTGGTGGCAGAGGATGGATTAGCCCAGTGATACCCAACTATGGCAGGGGGCATGCAACACGAGACACGTGTGCTTTGCACACTGCGCGCCTTTCTTGTGATACCCTGGTGGATTTTTGGTCAGCTCTGGGTGAAGAAACTAGATCATCTCTTTTAAGGATGAAGGAAGAGGACTTCATTGAAAGACTTATGCATAGGTGAGTATAGAAGTTGCTTCTGTTTGTTTTGAACGTACTGTGATGTTACTGTCAATGCATAGGTGAGTATAAAAGGTGCTTTTGTTTGTTTTGAACGTACTGTGATGTTACTGTCAAGGGGTGTGCTCTCATGAACAAAAAGGGATACACATGTAGTTTTGTAATTTGAGACTATTTACTTCTTGATATTAATATATCAAACAACTTTGAAATGTATGTGGATTGTTATTGGCACTACTTGCTAATTTGTTGTTTTGTAAGATGAGTTGATTTGCTTCTTGTTACTGATTGAAATATCTTTTAAACAGAATATGAGATTCCATTGGCAAAACTTTTATTGGTTCTTTTAATAGTCAGAGCGTGTGTCTAACAATCTGATTTTGACAATAATTCGATATTGTCAGTGGGCCTGATGATACCAATACGTCTCTGAACTAGTAAATTGTATGTTCTCTTGTAAATCAGCATATGTTTATCGGAAAAATGCTACTATAACCTTGCTGAATGCTATTATAAATTGGGTCTGCTTATTGTTTCTTATAATGTCGCGCAGATGGAACAGGTAACCTAAAGCTATGCTGACTATTTTGTTACACTGAGAGCATGGAGATTGGATGGGCGCTGCACAGAGTTCTGTGTGAAGGCTCATGCCTTGAAGGGCCAATCATGTGTTCATCGCAGGCTGATTGTGGGGGATGGATTTGTGACAATTACCAAAGGTGAAAGTATTAGAAGTTTCTTTGAGCATGCTGAAGAAGCAGAGGAAGAGGATGTAAGTGGCTCCTACTTTAAATCATTAACATCAAACATGATTAGAATATTTGTTATTCAGAACATGAACATTCATGGTTCTGTGAATCCATATAGTCTGACCCAAGGACATACGCATGAGCAGGAAGATGATGCAATGGACAGAGACAGCAATGACCCTGACGGTGATGTTGCTCATCCACAGAAGCATGCTAAGAGCCCTGAACTTGCAAGAGAATTTCTACTGGATGCTGCTGCAGTTATCTTCAAAGAACAGGTAGTGTATTGTGATGGAAATATAGTAATGAACCAAGTGTTGAGAAATAAAAACTGTTGTGTTATTGGCTGTATGAAGGGCAGAAATTATCTAGTATTATTCAGAAGTGAAGTAAAAATTATGATTGTATGCTTTCTCAAGGTCACAGTATTATCTGAAATGTCTTTCTTTTTTATCGGCCAGCCTCTTGAAATAATGCATTCATTACGTAGACACAGCACACAAATCTCTCTTTTGTTGATATTCACTATATAAGTAGTATCTGTACTCTTTTTAAGTAACCAGTTCAACTGAGAACAATCATTTTGAGCAGTAAAGCTTTTGTGGGTATGTTACCACTTATCAGCATACTTGAGGTTTGTTTATTAATTGTTCCAAAGATTATATGCTCAGCACACAGGAACCTACAAACAAATATTCCTCTATCAAACACCATCTACTTTCACTGCATCTTCTGAAACTTTTTTCAAATCCACAAGTCCAGTATCTTCCTACAAATTGCATTATGAGCAGAATGATTGTGCTAACCCTTGTAGTTCTTTGAATATGAGATAATTAGACTAGTCCAATGCAATAATCTTTTTGCGAATTGATGGTGTGTTTTACAGGTCGAGAAGGCTTTCAGAGAAGGCACAGCCCGGCAAAATGCACATAGTGTTTTTGTGTCCCTTGCACTAAAACTGTTGGAAGAACGAGTTCATGTTGCTTGCAAGGAAATAATTACTTTGGAAAAACAGGTATTTATTTGATACTGTGTAGCAGATGTAAGGATCATTTGTTTATATGACACTGGGAGTTTGCCGTTTCTGTCATGTTTTGTGTGCATGCATTCAAATTTGTGTGCATGCTTTCAAATTTGTGTGTATACCATTTGAGTTTGTGTGTACTAGTGGCGTGCACACAAATTACAATGTTAATGTTAATACTCACAAATAAGAAGTATGTGATGACAAGTGAGCGAAGCAAGACACATACAAATGGCATATACACAAATTACCCTAGTTGTAGAAGGTGCACAAATATGAAATGCGGGGTGTGGATTTGTTTGCTTGGCCTTTCATGATGAATACTAACTTTGAGTTACATTTGCAGACCAAGCTTCTCGAGGAAGAAGAGAAGGAGAAGCGTGAAGAAGAAGAGCGCAGGGAGAGGCGGAGGATAAAAGAGAGGGAAAAGAAGAATAGAAGAAAAGAAAGACTGAAAGGAAAGGACAGAGATAAGGAAAAAATACTGGTCCAATCAAAAGTTTCAGATGATACATCATCTTCATCTCTGGGCAACCAAGCAGCACCAGATAATGAGTCACAAGATATTCTGGACTTGAGATATTCAGATAGTGAAGAGGAAGATAATGTTGTTGTCAGGGAGCACTACTCTCCTGATTCCTCTGTTGATCAGTCTTCAAGCAGGGACAGTGATGAACGGAGCAATGAGCATGAATGCAATGCGGCTGCAGATTGTGATGGATCATTCTCATGTGAGGAGTCAATATCATCAAGAAGAAACCTGAGATATAGAAGAGACTTCCCTCAAGAGCAAGATGCTTATTGGTATGAAGATTGCCGAGATGACTCTGGAGATATTCAGCAGCATTCTAGGGAGAGGATAAGGAATAACACTAGAGGTTACAACACTGGATCTGCAAATAATAGAACGAGGGATAGATACAATCCCTGCAGTTGTGGCCATCAGGAAGAGTACAGATACTTTTCCAGTGCAGCTAGACCAAGCAGGGATATGAAGATGGCCAGGAAAGCAGTGGTTGAGAAACCCAGATTGCAGTACCGCAGGTGCTATCCATTGGATAGCTTCATAGTACCTAAGGGAGGCCGTGTTGGTGGTACACCAACCAAGAATGCAGGCCCAAAGCAAGTATGGGAGCCAATGGATGCAAGAAAGAAGGCCAGCTTAGTGAATGGAAATAATGCTGCTGGGGTTGCTGATGATGCTGACCAGTCAGATCAAGTGGAATGCTCAAAGGATATTGGTGAGTGTGAAAAGCTTGATAAAGTGTGTGAACCACTTACTGAGGTTTGTTCTGAGACATCTGAGGAAGCTTGCAAGTCAGACACAGATCAGACATGCAAAGAAGAGAAGAATCAGTCTGGTTGTAATGATGGACCTCATGTCATGGATAAGCCAGACATCTGCTTGACAAAGGACACTGGTAGGACAGCAAACCTAACCAGTTCGGACAGCTCCTCATGTCTAAGTGAGGGGGACAGAGATAGCAGCATGAGCAGCATGACCTCACTGAGTGCTCAAAACGCAGAATCTTCATCTACGTCTGATTCAGAAGAGTCTTCAGACAGGAACAATAGCAGCCCAGGTGATCCACCAACGAAGAGTGCTTCCCGTTCATTACTTGAGATGTGTGCAGGAAATGGTTTCAGAGAGTACCAACCTAAAGGCTTGCATCCTCCTGACGGCAGCCAGTTTGGGTTCAGGGTCGGCCCTTTCCAGGACCAGATGTTGCACCACCAGAAGGTACATGCACCACCGTACTCGTCACCATTCATGGGGTTCCACAATCACCCCCTGCCAGTTCCAACAAACGGGTATTTGTCATATCCTCAACCTGGTCACTTCTACCCTGGCCCTGTGGCCCCTGTTGGATATGGAGTTGCTGGGAACCAATGTGTCGACTTCCCAATGCAGTATAGCAATAACATCCATCCTTACTCAGGCCCTGAGTTTGGTTTTATGCCTTCACCACCAGTTCACAAGACTCCGGTGAGCTTCCATGCCGTGCCAGTGCCACCACCAACCCCGCTATGTAGAAGCGGAGTGCCAGTGGTGATGAATCAAGAGAGGCAGCAGAGCCATCCTCTCCTTTCTAAATTAAACCAGACAGTGCCAGTGCCTGAGAATGGCTGTGCAGAAGACAATGCTAGCAAACAAAAACAGAAAGATGATGACAGCACACCGTTCTCCTTGTTCCAGTTCAACCTGCCGATAGCCCCTCCCGCCCTGGGGGATCTGCGGAGCTCCGCCCGTTAACGACGGGGGCGGGGGAAGAATTTGTCCCGTAGGGGGCCGCGGAGCCCCGGAATTAGCCAGGCCCATAGAAGAATTGGCCCAATAATAGTCCAATTAGCAAACCCTAGTATATATATCGTGACTTCACAGGAAACCCTATCTTTTGTTCCACCACCCCAGCCCCACGGTCCGCCGGCACCCCAGCGCTGCACGTCCGCATCGGCATCTCGGTCCAGCGCCGCACGTCCACATCTGCACCTCGCTCTCGCTCCAGCGCCGCATGTTTGCATCCAGCGCCATGGCTCTCCTGACGGCAGCCAGTTTGGGTTCAGGGTCGGCCCTTTCCAGGACCAGATGTTGCACCACCAGAAGGTACATGCACCACCGTACTCGTCACCATTCATGGGGTTCCACAATCACCCCCTGCCAGTTCCAACAAATGGGTACTTGTCATATCCTCAACCTGGCCACTTCTACCCTGGCCCTGTGGCCCCTGTCGGATATGGAGTTGCTGGGAACCAATGTGTCGACTTCCCAATGCAGTATAGCAATAACATCCATCCTTACTCAGGCCCTGAGTTTGGTTTTATGCCTTCACCACCAGTTCACAAGACTCCGGTGAGCTTCCATGCCGTGCCAGTGCCACCACCAACCCCGCTATGTAGAAGCGGAGTGCCAGTGGTGATGAATCAAGAGAGGCAGCAGAGCCATCCTCTCCTTCCTAAATTAAACCAGACAGTGCCAGTGCCTGAGAATGGTTGTGCAGAAGACAACGCTAGCAAACAAAAACAGAAAGATGATGGCAGCACACCATTCTCCTTGTTCCAGTTCAACCTGCCGATAGCCCCTCCCGCCCTGGCAGCATCCAAAGAAGAGCAGGGGACACTGGGAGTTTGCCGTTTCTGTCATGTTTTGTGTGTATGTGATTTGAATTTGTGTGCATGCATTCAAATTTGTTTGTATACCATTTGAGTTTGTGTGTACTAGTGGCGTGCACACAAATTACAATGTTAATGTTAATACTCACAAATAAGAAGTATGTGATGACAAGTTGAGCGAAGCAAGACATGTACAAATGGCATATACACAAATTACCCTAGTTGTAGAAGGTGCACAAATATGAAATGCGGGGTGTGGATTTGTTTGCTTGGCCTTTCATGATGAATACTAACTTTGAGTTACATTTGCAGACCAAGCTTCTCGAGGAAGAAGAGAAGGAGAAGCGTGAAGAAGAAGAGCGCAGGGAGAGGCGGAGGATAAAAGAGAGGGAAAAGAAGAATAGAAGAAAAGAAAGACTGAAAGGAAAGGACAGAGATAAGGAAAAAATACTGGTCCAATCAAAAGTTTCAGATGATACATCATCTTCATCTCTGGGCAACCAAGCAGCACCAGATAATGAGTCACAAGATATTCTGGACTTGAGATATTCAGATAGTGAAGAGGAAGATAATGTTGTTGTCAGGGAGCACTACTCTCCTGATTCCTCTGTTGATCAGTCTTCAAGCAGGGACAGTGATGAACGGAGCAATGAGCATGAATGCAATGCGGCTGCAGATTGTGATGGATCATTCTCATGTGAGGAGTCAATATCATCAAGAAGAAACCTGAGATATAGAAGAGACTTCCCTCAAGAGCAAGATGCTTATTGGTATGAAGATTGCCGAGATGACTCTGGAGATATTCAGCAGCATTCTAGGGAGAGGATAAGGAATAACACTAGAGGTTACAACACTGGATCTGCAAATAATAGAACGAGGGATAGATACAATCCCTGCAGTTGTGGCCATCAGGAAGAGTACAGATACTTTTCCAGTGCAGCTAGACCAAGCAGGGATATGAAGATGGCCAGGAAAGCAGTGGTTGAGAAACCCAGATTGCAGTACCGCAGGTGCTATCCATTGGATAGCTTCATAGTACCTAAGGGAGGCCGTGTTGGTGGTACACCAACCAAGAATGCAGGCCCAAAGCAAGTATGGGAGCCAATGGATGCAAGAAAGAAGGCCAGCTTAGTGAATGGAAATAATGCTGCTGGGGTTGCTGATGATGCTGACCAGTCAGATCAAGTGGAATGCTCAAAGGATATTGGTGAGTGTGAAAAGCTTGATAAAGTGTGTGAACCACTTACTGAGGTTTGTTCTGAGACATCTGAGGAAGCTTGCAAGTCAGACACAGATCAGACATGCAAAGAAGGTGAGAATAATCAGTCTGGTTGTAATGATGGACCTCATGTCATGGATAAGCCAGACATCTGCTTGACAAAGGACACTGGTAGGACAGCAAACCTAACCAGTTCGGACAGCTCCTCATGTCTAAGTGAGGGGGACAGAGATAGCAGCATGAGCAGCATGACCTCACTGAGTGCTCAAAACGCAGAATCTTCATCTACGTCTGATTCAGAAGAGTCTTCAGACAGGAACAATAGCAGCCCAGGTGATCCACCAACGAAGAGTGCTTCCCGTTCATTACTTGAGATGTGTGCAGGAAATGGTTTCAGAGAGTACCAACCTAAAGGCTTGCATCCTCCTGACGGCAGCCAGTTTGGGTTCAGGGTCGGCCCTTTCCAGGACCAGATGTTGCACCACCAGAAGGTACATGCACCACCGTACTCGTCACCATTCATGGGGTTCCACAATCACCCCCTGCCAGTTCCAACAAATGGGTACTTGTCATATCCTCAACCTGGCCACTTCTACCCTGGCCCTGTGGCCCCTGTCGGATATGGAGTTGCTGGGAACCAATGTGTCGACTTCCCAATGCAGTATAGCAATAACATCCATCCTTACTCAGGCCCTGAGTTTGGTTTTATGCCTTCACCACCAGTTCACAAGACTCCGGTGAGCTTCCATGCCGTGCCAGTGCCACCACCAACCCCGCTATGTAGAAGCGGAGTGCCAGTGGTGATGAATCAAGAGAGGCAGCAGAGCCATCCTCTCCTTCCTAAATTAAACCAGACAGTGCCAGTGCCTGAGAATGGCTGTGCAGAAGACAATGCTAGCAAACAAAAACAGAAAGATGATGACAGCACACCGTTCTCCTTGTTCCAGTTCAACCTGCCGATAGCCCCTCCCGCCCTGGCAGCATCCAAAGAAGAGCAGGGCGGGGGAGCATTGGTGCCGTCGAGACTGCCGCCGCCGATAGCTCAGGCCCAGCCATGCTCAAGGGAGGAGACGAACGTCAAGGAGTACAACCTCTTCGAGGGCTGTAATAATGGAGGAGTGTCGTTTCAGTTCAACTAGACAAGAGAAAGAAGTGAGCAGGTATTCAATATAGCGATACATGGCGAGTGATTTGTATTCCGCGAAAAACAGAATAAAGTAGCTCGAGGTTTTTACTGTGTTGCCCTCGAATATTTATTTCCCCTTTTACCCTTTGGATATGCTTTTTCCCCCCAATTGTGTGTATGGAAAACTGGAAAGATAGCGAGTGGTATAGATTCTGCAGTTTTGACACCCGAGTCGGTTAATCTTTCTTGTTTTCACAAGATAGGGTCGTGGTATTTATATTTTCCTCTTCACATTTTGATGAAAGGCATGTACCAACATGTCCTTATGTCTGGCCGAGGAATGAGGTGAGGTGGGAAATAAAACGGAGGAAAGAACTGGTCATTTAGGGCTGATTGGTTGGTTGTACTAATTTCTAGCCAGCTACGATGAAACCAGGCCAGCCAAGAAAGCAATCAGCCTAATAAGCGAGAAATTTCAGAATTTAGGCGCGTGAAGCAGAACCAAATTCGCCGCTGGGTGGCCATCTGTTTGGCAGTAGCCGCGCCGCCGCCTGTTAGTCCCGCTGCAAGTCATACCCCCTCCATTCCATAAAACTTACGTTTAAGACAGCGACACGGTCTCCAAAACACAACTTTAACCTCTTATTATTATATAAATATTTATCGAATAGTGATATATGTATACTTTTATGAAAGTATTTTTCAAGATAAATCTATTCATATAGTTTTGCAAACTCAATAATTTAAAAGTTATTGATGATTTATATTCTCAATGTTTGACCCAAACCTTGTCCTAAATGTCAGGTTTTATGGAATGGAGGGAGTATTAATTTGAGTCTTTTACTTTTATGCCATTAAAAAAGATGTCAGTGTACTTGTATATCCCTGAAAAGTTGTCTTGCACCCCTATGCCATAGTCGAAACTTTCTTTGAACGGTGTGCCATTTTAGACGGATGAAAGACTAACGGAGCTTCACAGAGGTGGAAAAAGACCTTTGTGCCCTGTTACTTCTCTCCACATTTCCATGACGTGTGGGGCCCATGTTCAATGCTTCTTCAACCTCCCTCTTCTGCTTCCTCCTCCGATCAATGGCGAGCAGCAACAACGTGGCCGGCAGAGCTCGCCCGCAGCGGCCTGCGCCCTGTGGCGCTCGCACGCGGCGGCCCTGCCTGGGAGGCGCACAGGCAAACGACCGTGGCGGGAGGCGCACAGGCGGTTGCGGCGGACCTCGGGGCAGGGGGGCGCGGTGGACCGGCTGGGAGACGATCAGCTTGGCAATTTTCCCCGTGGTTGGGGGGATCTGCGGAGCTCCGCCCGTTAACGACGGGGGCGGGGGAAGAATTTGTCCCGTAGGGGGCCGCGGAGCCCCGGAATTAGCCAGGCCCATAGAAGAATTGGCCCAATAATAGTCCAATTAGCAAACCCTAGTATATATATCGTGACTTCACAGGAAACCCTATCTTTTGTTCCACCACCCCAGCCCCACGGTCCGCCGGCACCCCAGCGCTGCACGTCCGCATCGGCATCTCGGTCCAGCGCCGCACGTCCACATCTGCACCTCGCTCTCGCTCCAGCGCCGCATGTTTGCATCCAGCGCCATGGCTCTCCTGACGGCAGCCAGTTTGGGTTCAGGGTCGGCCCTTTCCAGGACCAGATGTTGCACCACCAGAAGGTACATGCACCACCGTACTCGTCACCATTCATGGGGTTCCACAATCACCCCCTGCCAGTTCCAACAAATGGGTACTTGTCATATCCTCAACCTGGCCACTTCTACCCTGGCCCTGTGGCCCCTGTCGGATATGGAGTTGCTGGGAACCAATGTGTCGACTTCCCAATGCAGTATAGCAATAACATCCATCCTTACTCAGGCCCTGAGTTTGGTTTTATGCCTTCACCACCAGTTCACAAGACTCCGGTGAGCTTCCATGCCGTGCCAGTGCCACCACCAACCCCGCTATGTAGAAGCGGAGTGCCAGTGGTGATGAATCAAGAGAGGCAGCAGAGCCATCCTCTCCTTCCTAAATTAAACCAGACAGTGCCAGTGCCTGAGAATGGTTGTGCAGAAGACAACGCTAGCAAACAAAAACAGAAAGATGATGGCAGCACACCATTCTCCTTGTTCCAGTTCAACCTGCCGATAGCCCCTCCCGCCCTGGCAGCATCCAAAGAAGAGCAGGGCGGGGGAGCATTGGTGCCGTCGAGACTGCCGCCGCCGATAGCTCAGGCCCAGCCATGCTCAAGGGAGGAGACGAACGTCAAGGAGTACAACCTCTTCGAGGGCTGTAATAATGGAGGAGTGTCGTTTCAGTTCAACTAGACAAGAGAAAGAAGTGAGCAGGTATTCAATATAGCGATACATGGCGAGTGATTTGTATTCCGCGAAAAACAGAATAAAGTAGCTCGAGGTTTTTACTGTGTTGCCCTCGAATATTTATTTCCCCTTTTACCCTTTGGATATGCTTTTTCCCCCCAATTGTGTGTATGGAAAACTGGAAAGATAGCGAGTGGTATAGATTCTGCAGTTTTGACACCCGAGTCGGTTAATCTTACTTGTTTTCACAAGATGCGGTCGTGGTATTTATATTTTCCTCTTCACATTTTGATGAAAGGCATGTACCAACATGTCCTTATGTCTGGCCGAGGAATGAGGTGAGGTGGGAAATAAAACGGAGGAAAGAACTGGTCATTTAGGGCTGATTGGTTGGTTGTACTAATTTCTAGCCAGCTACGATGAAACCAGGCCAGCCAAGAAAGCAATCAGCCTAATAAGCGAGAAATTTCAGAATTTAGGCGCGTGAAGCAGAACCAAATTCGCCGCTGGGTGGCCATCTGTTTGGCAGTAGCCGCGCCGCCGCCTGTTAGTCCCGCTGCAAGTCATACCCCCTCCATTCCATAAAACTTACGTTTAAGACAGCGACACGGTCTCCAAAACACAACTTTAACCTCTTATTATTATATAAATATTTATCGAATAGTGATATATGTATACTTTTATGAAAGTATTTTTCAAGATAAATCTATTCATATAGTTTTCAACTAGACAAGAGAAAGAAGTGAGCAGGTATTCAATATAGCGATACATGGCGAGTGATTTGTATTCCGCGAAAAACAGAATAAAGTAGCTCGAGGTTTTTACTGTGTTGCCCTCGAATATTTATTTCCCCTTTTACCCTTTGGATATGCTTTTTCCCCCAATTGTGTGTATGGAAAACTGGAAAGATAGCGAGTGGTATAGATTCTGCAGTTTTGACACCCGAGTCGGTTAATCTTACTTGTTTTCACAAGATGCGGTCGTGGTATTTATATTTTCCTCTTCACATTTTGATGAAAGGCATGTACCAACATGTCCTTATGTCTGGCCGAGGAATGAGGTGAGGTGGGAAATAAAACGGAGGAAAGAACTGGTCATTTAGGGCTGATTGGTTGGTTGTACTAATTTCTAGCCAGCTACGATGAAACCAGGCCAGCCAAGAAAGCAATCAGCCTAATAAGCGAGAAATTTCAGAATTTAGGCGCGTGAAGCAGAACCAAATTCGCCGCTGGGTGGCCATCTGTTTGGCAGTAGCCGCGCCGCCGCCTGTTAGTCCCGCTGCAAGTCATACCCCTCCATTCCATAAAACTTACGTTTAAGACAGCGACACGGTCTCCAAAACACAACTTTAACCTCTTATTATTATATAAATATTTATCGAATAGTGATATATGTATACTTTTATGAAAGTATTTTTCAAGATAAATCTATTCATATAGTTTT
>OAMR01000042.1:1457080-1476009 GCA_900205405.1 Echinochloa crus-galli
ATACATAAATGGGTATTCTGAATGGGTATTCTGAAGTATAAGTGAATTGCTCACCTTTACCAATTAATTTAGGCTTTTGTGTTGTGCTCGTAAGTGCATGTAGCTCCATATGGTACTGGGGTTTGAGGCCTGATTGATCCTGTATGTTAAGGGGGAGTGTTGAAGTATATGTGAAAATTTCCACTTTTACTAATCAGCTTGCTTTTGTGTGAAACTGGTCGGTGCATGCAATTTAATAGTTTCTTTTGATACAGCAAAGATTTATGATAATGTAACTGAATGCATGTGGCCAAATAATTCAAAGTTTTCCATTGCATGCAAATATGCAATATTTGCTTCAGGCATAGCAAATAAATGGTAATCTGGATTCTTGTGGTCTTTATATGGTATTGTGTATAGGCTGCTGGTAAAAACTGTATCCTTATGATTCTGAAGATTAACTGTTCAACTTTTTTAGTCGCACTAACTGTTCTAATGTAAGCTGAATCCTTTGAATGGTATTTTCTTTAGATAAAAATGATGCTTAACTGGTTAATCCTTTGCCTAACTTGCATTTGTCAGTGCTTGCTTACATCATACTGTGACCTATGAGATTATAATTGTATGATACATGAGTGGTTTATTCCTGATTTCTAGCATGATGAAAGTTCTCATGAGCTTTAACTGAAGAAGTCCATTTTTTACCATTCAACTATAGCCAAGGTTTGGTTTCGACCATGGAATTCTAAAACTAGGAATCATTGACCATCCAACTATTAAAACTGTTCACGTATGGTCTTCTGTTTTGGTTGGTGGTTTTGCTGATGTGTACGACATGTGACAGTGGGACCCGCATGTCAACTTCCTCTTATTGCCCTCCCTCTCTGTTTCTCTCTCCCCTCATGGCCAATCTGCCACTGCTGCCCATTTCGCTGGTGGTCGACGACCGGCGGACTATGCGGCAGCATGGTAGTTTTGGGTGTAAACAGAGACAAAATGAAGAAAGAAGTTGCTGACATGTGGAACCCACTGCCACATGTCGTACATGTAAGCAAAACTACCAACCAAAACCACTAGAGGGCCAAACGTGAACGGTTTTGATAGTTGAATGGTCAATGATTCCTGGTTTTCGAGTTTGATGGTCGAAGTCAAACAGTGACTATAGTTGGATGGTAAAAAAATGAATTATTCCTTAACTGGATGTTAACATTGCTTACAATTTAATTAGAAATGGTGATAACAGAGTTTGCTTAGGTACATATGCAATTGGATAGTTTGCTCTCACATCATACCTTGTCTTTTTCCCGAATAATAGTTGCTGACCTTACTTTCTTCACCCTTTTACCGACCACAGGCTGGAGAAAATGAGGCTGATTATATTGGCCGCATTACTGAATTTTTCGAGGGCACTGACCGCTGCCACTATTTTACTTGCCGTTGGTTCTTCCGTCCAGAGGACACGGTGTGTATTGACTTTTAAGCATTTGATTATTTATTTATTTTTGTGTGTGTCATAAGGCATGATATAATTAAGTGATATCTTTTTGCAGGTTATCAGTTCCTTGGTGTGCATTGATGTTGATGGCCACAAGCATGACCCGAGACGTGTTTTCCTTTCTGAGGAAAAGAATGACAATGTGCTTGATTGCATCATCTCAAAGGTCAAGATAGTTCATGTTGATCCAAATGTAAGTTTCCCTGTTCAGTGCTCACTTAGGGCTTGTTTGGTCGAGCTTCACCCGATTCTGATTGTCATGGGGGCTGATTCTTTGAGAGAAGTGATTCTGTAGCTGAAAGCTTTTCTCCATGATTCTCTATGATGAATTTTATAAAATGAAGGATTTAGCATGGGAAGTGAATCGGTAGAAGCTACTACCTCCGTTCCAAATTACTATTCATTGTTGACTTTTTTCTATGATCTTTGACCATTCGTCTTATTCAAAAATTTTGTCCAAATATACAGATCAATAAGTTATATTTTAAGTATATATGATGATAAAGTAAGTTAAAGACAAAATAAATGTTACTTGTAAATTTTTTGAATAAAACGAATGGTCAAGCGTGAAACGAAAAAGTCAACAACGAATAGTAATTTGGAACAGAGGTAGTAGTATTTTCAGCTCCCAGTCTCTTAGTTTATTTTAGAGAATCACTTTACAGAATCTGCATAGAATCACTTCTCTTTAAAGAACTTTTCGGCAGAGCTCCTCCTGGATTCAGCTTAGAATCAGCTCTGCCAATCAGGCCCTATCTTGTTATGCACATAATGTTTCTCACTAGAATTGTTTTTTTTGCCTTAGATGGATCCAAAAGCGAAGGCTCAGCTGATAGAGCATTGTGACTTATACTATGACATGTCCTACTCTGTGGCATATTCTACATTTGCTAATATCTCATCAGGTAATTGATCCTACAGCTTTCTTTTCATGTTGATTGGGTGCGTGCAAATTAATTGTTTTGTCAACTTCTAACAATAGTACTTATTGAATAAGAATTTGTCCAATGCGCACTGGTATGCTATTTCAGTAAAACTGGTCTACAATCTAAATTGACAAATCTGTCAATTTCTTATGTTGTTTTTGGCATAGACTCTGACTTTGTCTCTCAACCAGAAAATGGTGCATCAGGCAGTGAAACTGCTTCTGGCATTTCTTCCGATGATGTGGATGTGGAGACGTCATCTGGTACAGGGAGAACAGCAACCCTGCTTGATCTATATTCTGGCTGTGGGGGCATGTCCACTGGACTTTGCTTGGGTGCAGCACTTTCCGGGCTGAAACTTGAAACTGTAATTTTCTACCTTGTCATCTGATGGAGGGAATATGCCCATGTTCTCTGAACTAATTCTATTCTTCGGGCTATCATTGCAGCGATGGGCTGTTGACCTTAATAGCTTTGCATGCCAGAGTCTAAAGTACAATCATCCACAAACCGAGGTATGAGCAGTAAACTGACTACTGGATTCCATTTGTTATGTACAACTGCTGCTAAAAAGTGTCTTTGGGTCTTTGAATGTAGGTGCGGAATGAGAAAGCCGATGAGTTTCTTGCTCTCCTTAGGGAATGGGCAGTTCTTTGTGACAAATATGTCCGTGAAGATGTGGGTTCGGATTTAGCAGGCTCAGAGGATCAAGAGGATGAGGGCAGCCCTCTTGATAAGGATGAATTCGTTGTAGAGAAGCTTATTGGGATATGTTATGGTGGCAATGGCAGGGAAGATGGCCTATATTTCAAGGTATACATGCGCTATTTCTTCATTTATGCTGCTTGCTTGGATTTTCAACTAAGACTCTGTTTGGATGCATCTAGTTTTATGAATTTCCACAAAAAGGAAGTTAATTTACCACAGGAATCTGTAAAAAGTCCAGCGTTAAAAAACGATATTTTTGTATGTCTTAATGTAATACTGATTTGCAGGTCAAATGGGAAGGATATGGTCCTGAAGAGGATACTTGGGAGCCCATTGATAACCTCAGGTTAGTGTATGATAATATCATTTGCTTGTCGCCTGGTACATCCATTTGCAGTCCTAATCCTTGTTTCATAAACCAGTGACTGCCCACTGAAAATCAAAGAATTTGTACAAGAAGGGTACAGGAGAAAAATTTTACCATTGCCTGTGAGTATTTATTTTTGTTTTGATTTTCCTACGTGTTAGTCCATGCTTTTGCTTGGTGATTACATCTAGCTTTTCTAATGTGTTGTAAGGGTGATGTCGATGTCATTTGTGGAGGCCCACCATGCCAAGGTATCAGTGGGTTTAATCGATTCAGGAACCGTAATGAGCCCCTTAAAGATGAGAAAAACAAGCAAATGGTGACTTTCATGGATATTGTGGCATACTTGAAGCCCAAGTATGTTCTCATGGAAAATGTTGTGGACATACTCAAATTTGCTGATGGCTACCTAGGACGATATGCTTTGAGCTGCCTAGTTGCTATGAACTACCAAGCACGGCTTGGAATGATGGTTGCAGGCTGTTACGGTCTGCCACAATTCCGAATGCGCGTGTTCCTTTGGGGTGCTCTTTCTTCCATGGTCTGTTCTACTTCTGTTGCTTTTTATGTTTGTTAGGGTTCTATAATGCCTTTATGAGTAATCATCTGTATTTGTCAATGTAGGCCCTACCAAAGTACCCTCTCCCTACCCACGATGTTGTTGTGCGTGGAGGGGCTCCTAATGCTTTTTCTGTAAGTACAGTATAGCTTTGAAGATCGAGCGGAAAGTGTGAGTTTTGACTGATTTGATTTTGTTTGCAGCAAAGCATTGTTGCATATGATGAAACTCAAAGGCCTTCCCTAAAAAAGGCCTTACTTCTTGGTGATGCTATTTCAGATCTACCAAAGGCAAGTCCTTTTTCAAGTTAATACATTTTGTAACCTGTACATGC
The DNA here is from genome assembly GCA_900205405.1 of Echinochloa crus-galli. NCBI lineage: Eukaryota > Viridiplantae > Streptophyta > Magnoliopsida > Poales > Poaceae > Echinochloa > Echinochloa crus-galli. The sequence goes on from OAMR01000042.1 coordinate 1,461,449, forward strand.
AATCTTACTTTGTTTCTGCAGGTAGAGAATTATCAGCCTCATGATGTAATGGAATATTCTTCTTCCCCTAAGACGGAATTTCAGCATTATATTCGACTTGGTCGTAAAGGTAAGGCCCAATGAACTCTACTAATTGACCTTTTGTGGACTACAAGATGAATGGATTATTTTTGTGAAGAATCTTGTGCAAGTGCCCTCAGCCCCTCATTGCCAAATAACCATATTTTCAGTGCTGATGTTTAGCTTCTGTATTGTGCTGAGTTTTACCTTGCTCTGTTTAAATGTTTCAGACATGTTGGATTGGTCGTTTGGCGAGGAGTCTGGTCCAGATGAAGGCAAATTGTTGGATCACCAGCCCTTACGGCTCAATAATGATGACTATGAGCGTGTTCAGCAGATTCCTGTTAAGAAGGTTGGCTGCTGAACGATGCTATTTTTATGCTGTTCCCTTCTTTCACCTTCATCAATCAGTGTAACTGTTTTCTGTTACAGGGAGCCAACTTCCGAGACCTCAAGGGTGTGAAGGTTGGAGCAAATAACATAGTTGAGTGGGATCCAGAAATTGAACGCGTGTACCTGTCATCTGGGAAACCACTTGTATGTGTTCTATTGTGCAGTCCTATTTAGAATGTTTCTTCATTAGGTGCAAATTTATGTTACATATAGTAAGCTGTTGCAAAATCTTGTGGATAGGTTCCGGATTATGCAATGTCATTCATCAAGGGGAGGTCACTTAAGTAAGTGGTTAATTGATCTTGATTTCCTTTTCTACATAAAGAAGTGAAATTAATAGTTATCCTAACAAGTGATGTTATAGGCCATTTGGGCGCCTGTGGTGGGATGAGACAGTTCCTACGGTCGTGACCAGAGCAGAGCCTCATAACCAGGTCAGCTTCAGCACAAACTATCCCTATGTGAATCTGTGCCACCGTGCTCTTTACAATTATTGTTGTCTGCAATTGAGGCTGATGACATGCTGTCAACAGGCTATATTGCACCCGAGTCAGGCAAGAGTCCTTACTGTCCGGGAGAACGCAAGGTTGCAAGGCTTCCCTGATTACTATCGACTGTTTGGTCCGATCAAGGAAAAGTAAGTTCCTCTCTACAGTTTGTTTGTACATAAGCAATCACTCAGTCCCAGTGTGTTCAGCTATCAGACCAAACAAGCCAACTGTTAGTTCTAGCTGATCCAAACAGTAGACAAGCTTTTATATCTAACTAGCTGCATCCACCCTATTTCCAGCTATTTTGTTTTTAGAAAAAAGGAGGTTCTGGCCTCTGTACTTGCGCACAACCACTATTTCCAGCTAATGAGCTGCAAAAGACTAAAATTCACAGGTGTTAACTGAAAATTACCCACCACTGCCATTTAAGTTTTCTATGTGAGTAGAGTGACAGTAGGCAATTACCATCTCTAGGATCCAAACAGTCTTGGCTTTATCAGCCAACTTTTAACTATCTCTAGCTACTGGACAACTTTTAACTAGCTCGGAAAAAGTCTACTTCATCCCCCAATCTATGATGGGTGGAACACATCACCCCCAACCTATGAAAATGGATTTTTTACCCCCTGAACTTTTTAAAACCGGACAAATCACCCCCTGAAGCAGTTTTAAAAAATCATAATAAATCACAGAAAAATCGTAAAATAGAAAATCAAATTGTGTTGGACTCCAAATGAGTAGATCTACGCAGTGAACATATAATATGGTATGCTTTAGTACATTTTTTACAGCTATGAAGAAGTATAGACCTAAAGTTACAGGGAAAAAATGAACTAAAGCATTCCGTATTATATGTTCACTGCATAGAACTACTAATTTGAAGTCCAACACAATTTGATTTTCCATTTTACGATTTTTCTGTGATTTATTATGATTTTTCAAAACTGCTTTAGGGGGTGATTTGTCTGGTTTTAGAAAGTTCATGGGGTAAAAAATCCATTTTCATAGGTTGGGGGGTGATGTGTTCCACCCATCATAGTTTGGGGGGTGAAGTAGACTTTTTCCAACAAGCTCTAACTGATCTAAACAGGATATCTTTAATTCTAAACAGCTTTAAGTGTCTCTCAATGTTCCTAGGTGCGCTTAAGAGCTAGGCGGAGGGTCAGCGCGTCTCCTAGGTGGGTAGGTGGAGGTTAGGCACTGGGCCACTAGAGCCAGTGCCACTGGAGGAGCGAATTGCGTGGGAAGGATGCGGGGCGGTGTGATTCATTGCTGCAGCGTGTGTGTGAGAGAGAGAGAGATGGGAAAAGGAAGAAGAGCCATGAGATAGAGATGCTCTAGTGTGGTGTGGGGATAAGATAGATTCATTTTCCGCTTTGCCCTTTCATCTTTCTAGCAATTACTGCCTAGCATCTTTTCCAACTTTAGTATCTCTGTGTCTATGGGTCTGTAGCTTTTGGAGCTTTTCAAAAAGCTGCTACAGGTTTTTGGTTTTGAAAAAGTCAATACTAGATTTTACAGGATGTTTTAAGCTTTTTGACCTCAAGAAGCTATGAAAAGCTTACAAAACGGAGCTTTTCAGCTTCCTATATAAATTTAGCTTTTATGAGCTTTTGACTTTTTGAAAGCTGCGCGATAAGTTTGCTGTTTGTTTGAGCTTCGGGCTTTTTAGGCTCAAACAAACAGGGTGAGTCGTTTGGCTTATCAGCCACCAATCAAACAAACAGGGCTTTTTAGGCTCAAACAAACAGGGCGAGTCGTTCGGCTTATCAGCCACCAGTAGTATTTTTCGCTCAGCAGAAATTAGCCATGAGCAACCAGCCAGTAGTATTTTTCTTTCAACACAAATCAGCACTAGCCATCAGCCACCAGCCGAACGAACAGGCCAAGTTGATCCAAGGCTATTCTTTGCTATATCTAGGAACGAAAACAGCATTGGTCTAAGGCTATTCTTTTCCACATGAAACTTATTTCACCTCTCGTTAACTCTTTGCTATATTATGAAAAAAAGTGACATGGCACTACTTAATGAGAATGAAACTCCCATTCAGAATGTTACCTAACAAGGGTTTTTTTTTTCTGAACGTGTGCTTTGTCTGGTGGTGATAGGTACATTCAAGTTGGCAATGCAGTGGCTGTCCCTGTTGCCCGTGCACTGGGCTACTGTCTGGGGCAAGCATTCCTGGGCGAATCGGAGGGGAGTCACCCAGTGTACGAGCTCCCTACAAGCTTCACCTCTGTGGCGCGAACTGTGGTGCAGGAAAGGGCTTCCTCTGCCAGCACTCCTGCAGGGGAGGTTGTTGAGCCGTAAAACGAAAGCCGAACTGAGCAAGGCAAGAGCAGGAATAACTCTTGTTGGGTTCGATTTGGGTTCCATCCAGGAGCCTGTTACTAATAATTCAGGGCATCGTTCTAGTTACGATTGGATTGATGAATGTAGGCATGTGTGGCACTCGGGCTTGAGTGCTTGTTGTAATGTATGGTGAGGTGACGTTTCAAAACATTCATCAGCCTAGTTGTAGGAGTTCTCACGTCTTCTCAATTTAGCAGTATGCTGAGTTGACGTCTTGTATCATGTATGTGTGTTCAGATAATCCATTGGTTCTTATTGTTTAATGCAAGAGAAACAATTGATTAATTTATTGTGTTGGTCTTTTTTGGAGTCAGTTGCCTGTGTCATTGGAATTTATACTGTTTCCTTCTATTCAAATTCTTCTGTTCTCCTGTGTGCCACTAAATAAAATTTCATCTTTCTCTTGTGCCATTCTTGTTACCTGGCAGTTAGAAGAGGGTTAAGTGGCGAGTAAATAACAAATTTGACCCACGCCTTTGTCTTCTCGTGTCGCTTGCAACCCCATCTTCAACCGGTAGTCGTTCCCAAACACAATGTCTACTGTGGATGCCTCATTTGTCGTGCTCCACATTAGATGCGAAATCTGCAGCGTCCATGGCTCCCGCGCGCCTTCGCTCATAATATCCTTGTCACCCATAGCATCACCGTCCCACACCGCCACACGCACCTCCTTCGTCTTCTCACATCGCTCGCAATACCTTGCCTCCTCTCGTCGTCTAGCACCACCACACACACCCAAATTGTCTTCTCCACCCCTGTCATTGACCTGCTGTCGTTCCAAAGCGCAGCATATACCGATGATCTCTCCTTTGTTGTGCTCCTTATTGGATTTGATAGCGTCCATGGATCCCATGTGTCTTTAGTCACAAAGTCCCTTCACCCGTAGCAACGCACGGACATAGCTAGTACTTAAAAACTACACAAACACAACACATAGTCATATGAGAGGCAATGGTTTTCCTTTGTGGTAGGTCCCTTTTGTGCCTCAGGTGACAGGATGGTTGCCAAATATATTTGAAAGGCAAAGGTACCATAGCGTGCCCGGCAAGAATCTTGCTTTTGAAGAGGAGAAATATTGATTTCCCCGAATATAATTTCAATTCTCCTTAATCTTCTTCATGTAAGGTGACATTATCCAAGGATGCTCTAAACTTGTAGACACTATTGGAAAGCCGCTTCTGAAAGAGGGCTTCGGAACATGGAATGCAAATGTTCAGTTGTTTAAACTGCATGAGTAAAATTTTGCTTTGATGGTGAAAGAATAAAGTTCCAGGAGCTGGTGTGTAGATATAAGAATCTACCACACATCATGCAAAATGGAAGTTCAGCTCCTTGAGTGGCGCAAAATAAATTGTTACTTGAATCAGGATTTGGAGCATAAATATTCCACTGACCCGTCAGAAGGGGACCAACCCCTCTTCCATTACCAGGTAGAGTTTGGGACTTTGGGCCACATACCCTTATATGAATCTAGTAGATTGAGAATATATTTCCATCAAAACTAACCTTTTCTCCCGAATAACTCGACATGTTAATTATTATTGGGATATTAATTTTCCCAATCAACTTCACATTGGGGAGATTTGCCTTGTCGAGTTCTTGAGGAGCAAAACCTCGTTCTCGGTTGTCAACAGATTTAGGGTATGTTTGGTTGGCCGCCATAAGTCGCCATGACCATGATTTGGTAGCCACATGACTTTGAGGCTCCTGCTTGGTTGGCAGCTAGAGTTAGGCGACGACAACTTTTCTCTTCACAATTTTCCCCATAGTTGTGGTGGCCAATTCCCGCGCCGCACATGCGGTGGCGCCCCAAATGAGTTTGTGGCTGGCGGTGTCCAGGAAGTAAACATATTAAATGGGGGCTACCTCTATTTTTTTAGGGCCTAATAGCCCCTAAAAATGGAGGGTGGGGGAATAATTTGGAGGCCTCTAAAATAGGGGGCCAAATAAAGGGCTTGCTAGAGTGCAACTTTTTTGTTTGGCCCTCTAAAGTTGGGTTTGGAGTCTGCTGGAGTTGCTCTCAAGCTTCCCAAACCACCTTCTTGTTTGGATTTGGGTTATTGATACCGGCAGTAATTACATCGTAACAGTAAAACTAGCAGCCTCGCTATAACATCCTACCTTAATTATACAGTAAGAGTAAAACTACCAGCCTCACTGTAACATCCCGCCTCCCCGAGGCTGGGCCCGCCTACACCTGAGAGCTCTCTAGGACCTCAAGACTGCCCTCACAGACTTTCCTGTTAGTCACCCATCCCTAAATTGCTCTGGACCAAGCACGCTTAACCTCAAAGTTATGTGGAGATGAGCTTCCAGAAAAGAAATTGCAACTTGTTAGTATGAGTATTCTATCAATCCTATTAAGCCCTGGGCTGTCACACTGGCCTTGTCACCTGCTCATGCACAACTTTGATTAATTGAATGTTGTGAATTTATTTTTTTTGAACGGACGACAAGCAAGAGGGTTGCCAAATTTTTTTTGGAAGAGAGAAAAGATAAAAAAAAACAATACAACTGGGTGCTCAGCACCAAAAGCACAGACTAGGGGATCTGTCTAAAACAACCAAGAGAGACCACAAAAGACCACAACTGGAAACAACAAAAAAGAATTGAATTGGTGAAGATTATAGTAAAGCCTGCGCCATTTAACTCTGTGCATGATGTTGTCACCCTCCCGTTGCTCTGCTGTATTAGTGAATGTCTTCTTTGATAATTGAGGCTACTTCTTCCACCGTTTTGGATTCCTGGTTGAAAGTTCTTCTTGCGTTCTTTTCAAATGTTTCACCAAAAATAAATCATCAGGCCATCAAAGAGGGGTCAGTTCCTTTTGTCAAAGTTTTTCCTACACTTTTTCCACCAACCTTATATTGAGCTAGTCATGTCAACCCCTGATAAAAATTGCATATTGAACCATTGAGCCAAACGCATCCATACAGCCTTCGTAAATATGCAGTCCTTGAAAAGATTCGTTGGTGTTTCCGGCTCGGAATTACAAAGGCTACAAATCGGGTCGTGAGGCGAACCCTTCTTTGCCAGGTTGTTTGCTGTCAGAATTTTCCCATGTAGTAAAATCCAAGCAAAGATGCTACATTTTGGTTCTGTTTTAGCCTTCCAAATTGGGCCGATGTCCCTTTTTTTGGTTTGTCCGCTAAATTGTATCTGGTATGCGCTTTTTGTTGTGTACTCCCCACTAGTCGTCCATCGCCAGATGATCTCATCCTCCATCTCTTCATTGCATTCAAGCAGGTGAATTTCCTCCCATAGGTTAGTGTACTCTCTAATTTCCTCACCGGTCGTGATTGGGCACACTTGAGCTGTCCCGTAGTTATCTCGTAATTCCATTTCAACCGTGAAATGCTTACGTTTTGATTTTTCAAATAATCGGGGGGGCCAAATTTTTGGGGGCCACTCCCTTCAGCCAACTTGAATACCGGAAGCTTGCTTTAGTGCCTTTACCTACCGTGACAATTGTTGAGGCATTAAAGAGTTCTTTATCAGTTTTATCACAAGGGATATCCAATCCTACCCATGGCCGCGTATCATGTTTCCATTGGAACCAACACCATCGAAGCCTGAGAGCTCTCACTAGACGTTCAAGATTGAGGATGCCAAAGTCCACCCAAGTCCTTTGGTGTGCATACCGTTGGCCAATTTATCAGGCAATGCCCGCTGTTCACTTTCTCCGGCTCTTCCCCTTTCCAAAGAAAACTTCTATGCATTCTATCTATTTGCCTAATGAGCCATTTCTGAGCCGGGAATACAGTCAAGTGGTAAATTTGGCTGCGAGGTTAAGACACTTTTGACCAACGTTTCCCGTCCTGCTGATGATAGAAAACGTCCCTTCCATCCTGGTAGTCTACCTCCAATCTTGCCTAATAGCGGCTGCACATCGACGCGCCTAAGTTTGCGTGTGTGTAATGGAAGTCCAAGATACTTTCCAGGGAAGGAGCAAATCTTGCTTGTGAATCCTTCTAGGGCCTCGGTAATAATGTCATTGTTGCAATGTATGGGGAAAATCTACTATGTTTTTTCTATGTTAATCCGCAATCCTGAGCAGCACCCAAATGTGTCCAAAAGCTGACTTAGGTGTTGTAGTTCCTCCTTTGATGGGTTTGCAAACAGTGCTGCATCATCCGCATATAATGAGCATCGAAGCTTAGCTGCCCTCGGCAGGATCGGCTTTAGTATACCTTTGTTGGCTGCTAGTTCTATTAGTCTGTGTAGAGGGTCGATGGCTAGGATGACGAGCATAGGCGCTAAAGAGTCTCCCTGTTGTCGTAGCCCTCGGGGATGCTTGAATTTTTTTTCCCTGGGATCCCATTTAGTAGCACTCTTGAAGAGGAAGTAGCCAATAAGGTTGAAATCCAATCCCTCCATTTTTTTCCAAAGCCAATGAGGTCGAAATCCAATCCCTCCATTTTTGTCCGAAGCCTAGTGCCTCCAACGTTTCTAGGAGGAAAACCCAGCTTAGTGAGTCAAAGGCTTTTGAGATGTCTAATTTGACGAAGAGAGCCGGCCTCTTTGATTTGTGTAGAGCTTTGATGACACTCTCTACGTAGACGAAATTGTCATGGATGCATCTTTTTTTGATGAATGCATTTTGGCATCCCGAAACTAGTTCATTCAATCTTGGTGCCAATCTGTCAGCAATGATTTTCGTGATGATCTTGGCTAGACTTTTATTAGACTTATTGGCCTAAAGTCGGACACCTCAAGTGCAGCCTCCTTTTTGGGCATCAAAATAATGTTGGCTTCATTTATTAGCTCAAGCTTGCGGGTCTTTAGTGCATGAAAGGCCTGTAGTGCCTCCGTTAAATCTTTGCCAATGGTGGTCCAACATTTTTTTAAAAAGAGCCCAATAAATCCATCTGGTCCGGGGGATTTCTCTGCCGGAAGTTGTTTAATGGTTTTCCTAATATCCTCCTCTTCAAACGGCTCCTCCAGATCACTCAGGTCATATGGATGATACTTGAGATTATGCCAGTTGAGGATTAGGGACCTTTCCTGTGCTTGGCCCAGCAGGTTGACAAAATGATCATATATTCGCTCTTCCTTGTTTATGGCTGTGTTATTAGATGGGCCTTGAGTACGTAGTGACGTAGTGGGCTGAAGTGGTTCCATGTCCCAACACCATTGGCTTTGCAGCCCATTCATTGGCATTCCTTTGACCCTTTCAGTCAATTTAGACTTGACGGCGCATGCCACGGAGCCCTTCTTCAGTTCTTATTCTACCTCTGGAACTCGAAATCTGCCATCCATGAACCATGTCGTAAAAATTGGAAGGGGCTGGGGGATTCCTTGCCAGAAACCATAGGAGTATTCGGCCCCCTCTGCCCTCCCCTGGATCCCCACTTTCCGGTGCTGTTCTTTGCAGCAGCACAGGCAATCGGAAGATATGCATTGAGGATTTTTTTTTTAAGAAAAGGGAAGATATGCATTGAGAATAGCAGGAGGAAGGGGAGCCATGGCCCAGGTTTGCTGACAAATGGCTCCGCCAGTGCGAGAATTCACGTCGCCAGCAGTGCACGAACAATAAGGAAGGAAATTGAAGAAAGTGTGTGTAGTACGTCATTAGGGAAGGAGAACATGATTATATGGAAGGAAATTAAAAGTAACAATTTGTAGTATGGCTAGGTACAACCGGGTGAGCCCCAAACTGCAGGCAAGGAAGGATGGGACAAGCACCAAAACACTAGTTTCTTTATAGTATATATAGCATGAACGCACGTGCGGTAGGCACGTTTATTATTGATGACACATATGTACTGAAACAATATCACTTTAGTGGACCATGGTAAACAGACCAGCCGTGCGAAGCGCTTTTAAAAATTCTTTATATTCGCTCTCATGTATAGAGAGCTTTATGTATTCTCAAAACTCAATAGCTGGCATTTATTTATATGAAAAAACTCTTCGATTTATTATCTATTAGTAATACGGGATAATTATGTATAAACGTGGGTACAAATGTGGGTATATTTAGGTGGGTCCTTTTTTGGGGTTAACTTCCCATAATTGATACGTGGGTACGGCGGGTGGGTATGGTAGCGCGCGGTGACGGAATCTTTTTAATTTTGGCGGACTCACTCTGGAAACATCAATTTTCATCCGTCTACCGCCTGGTGGACAGAAAAATTTCCGCCAGGTGGGGACGGTGTGAGATGAGGGTAGGGAATTTTTCAGGTGAGAAGTGTTTTCAATTGTCTAGGATCTTTATAGTATAGATATATTTATAGCATAGATGCATTCATTAGCTGCAAGATGCATGTTGATGTTCACCAAGGTGTGGGAAGAAAAACATCGCCCGATATGGTTTACAACTGTTTGAACAACCTGACCTGATTGGCTGTATGATGAGGCGAGTTGGGGATAAGGACTCTGTGATCAACTAGCTCATGATTGCAAGGTTATGCAAAGCATGAAGGGATAAAAGTCTCTCCTCTACATGCAGGGATGTGTGGGTTTTATTTGGAGTGGTAGCTAAAAATGGGAGATGGCAGCAGAGGGGTGTGGTGATTGTTGGATGGTGCCACGGAAGGTGCGCCTGATGCCTTCTTCCCTCGTCCTCTGTTGCACCCGATCCGCCTTCGACCCCTTTCTCCTTCTCCCTCCTCACCTAATCGATCACCTGCAGGGAAAAGGAAAAAGGTACGTAAAATGCAGATTGATCGCATCCATATGAATTCATGATTCCATTTGTTTCTCTGTCGTCATAAATTGTTTTGCGACTCATCTGGAGTTTTGTGCTGTTAATCTTTGACATGCATATATATATGCAGCCGTGTACGCACTTGCGGTGTCGTTTGTTCATTAATTGAACATTAGTTTGCTAGAGCATGGTAATTCCTATGTATGTTCATCATTGTGCACGAACCATTACAAATCGTCATCTGGATTATATGTTGTCAGTAAAGCACAATCGTCAATTTCGTTTTGTAATGTTGCAGCTAGCAGTTCCTGTTCTCTTGTAACCTGGAACAAATTCGAGATGCAATGCAACATTTTCTTGTTCCAGCTCATCAATCTGCAACATTTTCTCTCAATTTCGTCTCGCAGGGCGTCGGAGCACATCAACTAAGAGCTAAAACTCTTAGCCATTATAGATAATATATATATACAAAAAATATAGCCCCCTCAGGGTCAAGGGGGTGGAGTTCTCTCCATTTCCAGGAAGAGCTCCATCCTCGGTCTGCAAGAACAAACCAATAGATGAATAGATGGCCTCCGCCCCACAATCGTCGCCGAAGTCGGGCAACTCCACGCAGTCGCCACCGTCCTCTAGCAATTCGTCACCACCGCCGTCCCCATCGCCGCCGCCGCCATCACCGCCGCCGTCCTCACAAGCATCGACCTCACCGCCGAAGGGTGAGCTGCCCTCGACCCCCGCGTCGAAGTTATCACCACCGCCGCCGCCACCGCCGAGAAGAAGCACTGGGTCTGGGAGCGGTGGGGAATCTACTAGCAGCTCCAGAGATGGAAAGAAGAAGTCGTCGTCGTCGTCGTCGCCGCCGGTGGATCATACCGGCGCTGTGATCACCGGCGTGGTGCTCGGAGTGGTGGGTTTCGCCCTGTTGATGGCCCTCGTGGCGTGCGTGTGCTGCTCCAGGAAGAAGAAGAAACGTCCACAGCCAATGACCATGCCCTTCTACACCGACGAGAAAGGTGATCGATTATGCATGTGTTCAACGATCATGTGTACAACAACCATGGCAACAAAATTTAATTGTTATGCTTAATATATGTATGTATGTGATCGAGTAGACATTATTCTAAATTGTTGGTGCAGGCAATGTGTACTACCCCAACCCTGGTCTGCCTCCCATGTGGCAACAGTACGGCAGCAACGGCAGCATCCCTCCTCCGCCGGGATGGCACCAGCACGGCGGCGGGTTGCCGTCGCCGGGGTCGTTGGCGGCGCCCCTGAGCGGCGAGATGGGCGGGCCCTACTCCTCCGGGCCCCACGGCCCCGCCCTCCCGCCGCCTTCGCCGAACGTGGCGCTGGGCTTCTCCAAGAGCTCCTTCTCGTACGAGGAGCTCGCGGCGGCGACGGCCGGGTTCTCGCCGGCGAACATGCTGGGGCAGGGCGGGTTCGGGTACGTGTACAAGGGCGTGCTCGCCGGCAGCGGCAAGGAGGTGGCGGTGAAGCAGCTCAAGTCCGGCAGCGGGCAGGGCGAGCGCGAGTTCCAGGCGGAGGTGGAGATCATCAGCCGCGTGCACCACCGCCACCTCGTGTCGCTCGTCGGCTACTGCATCGCCGGCAACCAGCGCATGCTCGTCTACGAGTTCGTGCCCAACAACACGCTGGAGCACCACCTCTACGCCAAGGGCGTCCCCGTCATGGACTGGCCCACCCGCATGAAGATCGCGCTCGGCTCCGCCAAGGGCCTCGCCTACCTCCACGAGGACTGTGAGTAGTATCTATCTATGTCATAGATATATAGATACATATATACATATATGTATATATATAACTAAAACCAGGTACACTTTGATGGCAGGCCATTCTCGGATCATCCACCGCGACATCAAGGCGGCCAACATCCTGCTGGACAACAACTTCGAGGCCATGGTGGCGGACTTCGGGCTGGCCAAGCTGACGACGGACACCAACACGCACGTGTCGACGCGCGTGATGGGCACCTTCGGCTACCTGGCGCCGAGTACGCGTCCAGCGGCAAGCTCACCGACCGCTCCGACGTCTTCTCCTTCGGCGTGATGCTGCTGGAGCTCCTCACGGGGCGCCGCCCCATCGACACCACCAACTACATGGAGGACAGGCCTCGTGGACTGGGCGCGCCCGCTGCTGGGCGCCGCGCTGGCCGGGGAGACGCCGGGGCTCGGGGACCTCGTCGACCCGCGGCTCGCCGGCGAATACTCCGCCGTCGAGGCGGAGCGCATGGCGGCCTGCGCCGCCGCCAGCACGCGCCACTCGGCCAAGCGCCGCCCCAAGATGAGCCAGATCGTGCGCGCGCTGGAGGGGGACGCGTCGCTGGACGACCTGCACCAGGACGGCGTCAGCCGGGGCAGAGCCATGCTCTTCTCCGCCGGCGGCTCCGAGAACATCTCCAGGCTCCGCCAGCTCGCCTTCGACAGCGGCGACTACGACGACTACACCACGGACTACAGCACAGACTCCACGGCCGCTGGTGGCCGCCCGCGGCGCAGGCCATAATATCCATCAACTAACTTACTACAAGTCTACATATATACGTATACTAGATCGATTGGGTACTGATTGAAAGAGGGAGGGAGGGGAGATCGGGAGAGCTCAGCTCTTGACTAATTTGAGGGAGATCGATCAATGGAAGAGGGGGTACGTGGTTATATTTGTATGCATATATGCAGAAGTAACTCTCAGATAACCCTTTTCCATTCTTTTGGTGAACTAGTACATGCACATACAAATATACCATCATGTGTTAGAGCAAATTAAAGAATCAGGCACGACCAAAAAACGAGTTGTAAAGGTAAATTTGACAACAGTGTTGTTCTATCTCTTGACAAACCGTGCTGTCTTCCTATGTGTACCTTCGATCAAGTTTAATCTCTTTTTTTCAATTACCATTGTTTTAAATAGCGGACTAAATGGTTTAGCAGCAAGCCTATCTATGACTGTTAAGACCAGTCTCAGTGAAGAGTTTTATGGCATAGTTATCTAAAGTGAGTACTAGGTAATCGAACCATATGAATTTTACAAGGGATGAAACTCCCGCCTCTCTTTCACAATGACCACAAATATCGGTGCTCTGCCTCAAAAAGTTGTAGTGGTAGCTATAGTGAAAAATTTAAAACCATAGCAATTACTACACAGAGGACAAACGAATCCATACACCACCTAGCTAAATTCCATTGCGTTCCTTATCACACCTATAAATAATCGGGGTACTAGCATGGACACTTTTACCGATTGAACATATTTGCATATTGTTACACCTTGTGCCAGCTCATCATTTTCTCTCAATTTCGTCTCGCAGGGTGTCGGAGCACATCAACTAAGAGCTAAAACTCTTAGCTATTATAGATAATATATATACAAAAGTATAGCCGGCCGGCCCCTCAGGGTCAAGGGGGTGGAGTTCTCTCCATTTCCAGGAAGAGCTCCATCCTCGGTCTGCGAGAACAAATCAATAGATGGCCTCCTCCCCACAATCGTCGCCCAAGTCTGGCAACTCCACGCAGTCGCCACCGTCCTCTAGCAATTCGTCACCGCCACCCTCCCCATCGCCGCCGCCGCCCTCACAAGCATCGACCTCACCGCCGAAGGGTGAACTGCCCTCATCTCCCGCGTCGAAGTTATCACCACCCCCGCCGCCACCGCCGAGAAGAAGCGCTGGGTCTGGGAGTGGTGGGGAATCGACTAGCAGCTCATCCAGAGATGGAAAGAAGAAGTCATCGTCGTCGTCTTCGTTGCCGCCGGTGGATCATACCGGCGCTGTGATCACCGGCGTGGTGCTCGGAGTGGTGGGCTTCGCCCTGTTGATGGCCCTCGTGGCGTGTGTTTGCTGCTCCAGGAAGAAGAAGAAACGTCCACAACCAATGACCATGACCTTCTACACCGACGAGAAAGGTTCGATCATGTGTACAACCATGGCGCACGATATTCATCGTTATCCTTCATATATATATGATCGTGCAGGCAATGTGTACTACCCCAACCCTGGTCTGCCTCCCATGTGGCAACAGTATGGCAGCAACGGCAGCATCCCTCCTCCGCCGGGATGGCACCAGCACGGCGGCGGGCTGCCGTCGCCGGGGTCGCTGGCGGCGCCCCTGAGCGGCGAGATGGGCGGGCCCTACTCCTCCGGGCCCCACGGCCCCGCCCTCCCGCCGCCTTCGCCGAACGTGGCGCTGGGCTTCTCCAAGAGCTCCTTCTCGTACGAGGAGCTCGCGGCGGCGACGGCCGGGTTCTCGCCGGCGAACATGCTGGGGCAGGGCGGGTTCGGGTACGTGTACAAGGGCGTGCTCGCCGGCAGCGGCAAGGAGGTGGCGGTGAAGCAGCTCAAGTCCGGCAGCGGGCAGGGCGAGCGCGAGTTCCAGGCGGAGGTGGAGATCATCAGCCGCGTGCACCACCGCCACCTCGTGTCGCTCGTCGGCTACTGCATCGCCGGCAACCAGCGCATGCTCGTCTACGAGTTCGTGCCCAACAACACGCTGGAGCACCACCTCTACGCCAAGGGCGTCCCCGTCATGGACTGGCCCACCCGCATGAAGATCGCGCTCGGCTCCGCCAAGGGCCTCGCCTACCTCCACGAGGACTGTGAGTA
>OAMR01000042.1:1483116-1496517 GCA_900205405.1 Echinochloa crus-galli
TATATATATATATATGCAGAAGTATCTCTCAGATAAGATAACCCTTTTCCTTTCTTTTGGTGAACTAGTACATGCACATATAAATATACCACATGTGTTAGAGCAAATTAAAGAATCAGGCACGACCAAAATCGAGTTGTGCGGGGTAAATTTGACAACAGTGTTGTTCTATCTCTTCATACCGTGCTCTCTTCCTATGTGTACCTTCGATTAACTTTAATCTCTCTTTGTTTAATTACCATTTTCTTAAATAGTGGACTAAATGGTTTAGCAGCAAGACTATGACAGCTAAGACCAGTCATTATGGTACCTAGGGGGTATATTCCCCACAGCCACCCATATCTTCTACCTTCATTATGAATTAAGCATTTTTTAAGTTATTGGACTAATTTGCACCCATATATCAAGTTAGTGTACCAACTTTAGTATTTTATAAGTTTTTGGACCAATTTGCACCCACCGTTCAGGTTTCTATACTAAATTGAACATTTTACAAGTTGTTGGATAAATTTGCACCCACCTGCCAAATTGTTGTATGATGGATGCAACTTACTCATTACCTTATCACATACACTTGAAAATTGGTCACTTTTGTTTGCCTCGAGTGTACCTTTGTGGAGCCGTAGAATTTGAGTGCTTGAAAATCAAGAACTTCTATCAATCTCTACCTTATTTATTATGGTGGCTCTGATTTTAGAAAATGGGTGTGGAGAACCATTACCAAGGATGGTTGTAAATTCATAATAAAACAATATTATAGACTATAAAGGAAAAGAAAATAGATGGCAAAGCATTTCGTCTTGTGCCACTGAACTCTATTGATGATTATGTGTACCATATAGAAATATGTCGGTGTTTTTGTACCGAGTACCTATCTAGGATACCTCAAACTAGAGGGTTGTTGAGGTCTCGCCGAGTTCTTGGGAACAATGGTGTTCACGAGACAACGATTTAGACAGGTTTGGTCTGCTATGTGCGTAATGTCTTACGTCATGTATGCTGCATTGTGGTGCATAGGATTTTGTTTTCTTTTGGAAAGGTCCTTGCTCCGTCTTATATGTATGGAGAGAACATTTAGAAGTCAATTACATCATCCTAGTCTGTTACAATAAGGAGAAGTACAATATGGTAATTGGGAAGTCTTTTATTAGTATATACGATTAGTGGGCTACTACGTCGTCTTGCACCATAGTCGCCTTTTTTGGAGTACGTAGTCAGGCCAAGTCTCTTGCACTTGCACCATAGTCGCCTTTTTTTGGAGTAGTCAGGCCAAGTCTACCTGAGTAGGATAGTTTAGGCTCGTTCATGAGCGACCCTAACGATTTTAGTCCTATAAAATCCCTCCTTCATTGAGCAATATGTGACTAAACTTGGTGTTACTATTGCATATCCTCATAAGCCTTAGCTTGTATTTTGTAATGTGTCTACACAACGACAGATTGCTAGATGGGCTTACATGTAAACAAGAACACACGGATAAAATGTGACATTTTGTCCGTTCTATTATCAGATTTATAAGTGTAAGTAGAAACAAATTCTTATAGACCTAATGCTATACTCCAGAAAAATATTGTATATGATATACTTTAGAAAAAAGTTGTGTTTGCCATTGATATTATTCTCCATTCCTATTTTATAATTTTTACGGTTTGTGTGTTTACGGATTAGGATATGAGATGAATAATATCTAACTTACATTAGGTATATCGAATATATAATCAATAAATAACACAAAGCAATCCACCATGCAGATTTTGTTAAATGGTGAAAATGATCGAAATCGAGAAAATTCATCTAGAAAATTCTCTATTTGACACTACTAAAGTTAGTAATTCCTTACCTAGCCCTCAAAATTGTTTACTTTTATTGTTTGGTTTCTTATTTGACACTTCCGTGCCTTCCGCCAGTTAACTCACGTGAACCGTATATGCCAATTCTCTCTGCCTCTTTTCTTGATAAAAAAGACTTCCAAATCATCCCAAAAATCTATGAATGTTTTTTGAAACAACAGATGACGAAAAACCCAATTTGTATAAAAATACATATCTTGCATTAAAATATTCAAACTAAATAGATCAAAATAGATTAAAATATTCAAACTAAATAGATCAAAATAGGCTACTTTTGACTATTATCCAAATTAATTTTTAGCATAAAAAGTCTTCCCCAAATTGTGTAAAGGTACCTAATGTTTCTACCGTAGGATGAAGTACTGTATAAAAATATTATATATTTTAAGTTACATTGGAGGGCAAAAAAAGGTACTAGTAACTTTACTGGTGTCAAATAAGGAATTTCCTAACCTAACTATTGCAAACACATTGGAATGTTTATTAATTATTTTCAAGAGTAACAGGTACCTGTACCTAGGTACCCTCATCGATTGGACTAAAACTCTCATGAGGCGAACAACCCAACACGTTCATACTTACGAAGGTACTTTGGCTAGTCTCAATAACTACCGACCGTTAGTGGACGCGCCCGATCCAAATGGAGATGGCCTAAGGCCCCCGATTGAATGACATATCGGGCGCGTCTGACGACCAACCGACCCCATAGTAGGAATGGGTCAGGGGAATGTTCCGTGACCTGCTTGATGGGGTCGCGCACCCGGGGGTATGGGCCTGGAGTCGACCTCGGACCCAACACTCGACCCCAACTTCCTCACTAGGGGGACCAAGAACCCCCGAGTCAACTTTATACCTGGCATTCCAATTCGACTCCTTTGTTCGGATCAGGCCGAAAAAGAAGCTCACAAAGGCTCCATCGGTCAATGAAGGCTGGATAGACCACTTTGTAATGGTTGACCCGACGCACATGACGGGAACCCCTATGCAGACATGGATCAGATGCAAGCCATGCTCAACTCTTTGCCAGGTGTACTCACCACTATGAAGCCATGCCCGACACAGTGTGGCCACCCCTAGCGTTGTACAACATGTCACCTGCTCGCCACAACCAAGAAGGATGTCGATAATGTCACCACGAATCGCCTTGGAGCACAGGTGGCACATGTGTGTAGCGCCCCTGGACAAGGCCGTGACGGACCCGAAGCGACCAACCAACACGTGGGCGCTCCATTATCTTTTCCTTTGTAACCGGCCCCCTGACTATATATAAGGGGACACTGACCCTTTCTTCCTTTCTCTCTAGACAGTCAATTCACCGGACACCAACACGCACGAACACACTGCCCTCTTTTGCTTGCTTACAAGCACCTCGTTGTAAGCTACCGAGGTGGTGTTTAGATGTTAGAATTAAGAGGTTGAATTTAGGAGTAAGATGTCACTTCGTAATCATTGTGCTACTGTAGTATTTCATTTGTATGTGCAAAAAATTGTCCAAAAATTGATTAATTAGGCTCAAAATTTTCGTCTCGCAGAGTACAACAAAACTGTGCAATTAGTTTTTGATTTCATCTACATTTAGTACTCCATGCATGTTATGACATTTTGATGTGATGGGAAATCTTCTTTTTGCATAGTGTATTTGGGAGTAACTTTTTGGAACTAAACAGGGCCAGAGTATCCGAGTTCAAGGAACACACACAATACCTGACCCGATTGGATATATGGCTTCCACCTGAACTAGTATAAATCCTTGAGTTTGATTGCTAGCTTTAGAGACTAGGGACACTCGACATAGATTTATGGGTTGGCGGTAGAAATAATACTGACAAGAAGCACATAGAGTAAAGATTGTGTCTAACAAGTTTACTAGCAAAGCATCTCTTCAATGTGCTTGTTATTGTGGGTACGTTGATGATGTCATATATGCCAACAGTATACTTCTTTCATGGCTATTGGATTCCTAGAATTTGAGGTATTTAACACTAATTTTGATTGGTTACCTCTTCCATAAAGCCATCATCGATAGTGGATTGAAGTCTTTAACTAGTGGCGCTAGGATTACTTGTATTCATTGGCACTTCTTCAAATCACAAATATAAATATATTAGGAGACTGATACGATCTCTAATGTAACACTCTAACAAAAAATATCTATAAATACATTAAATTATAAATATAAATGTTATATAATGGTATTTTTTAAATGAATCAAGTAATGTTAATCTTGTGCTACCAATATAAAAAATCAGACATGGATAGTCTAAGTAATAAGTTTAACTTAGGATAGATTTAAGAGTAAATTACATCCACCATACAACAACTTGTATGCTTGTATCACTTTAGTCCAACAAGTTGCAAAACGTGCACGCGGATACATAAACTTGTCAAATGTATGCCTATATGGTCACATGTATTCCACAAAATGTATTTTTCAAAATGACAGGTGACATGGACCGTGACTAATATTATTTTCTTTTTAATGTATCATTTTCATCTTTTCTATGCCATCTTAATTTATACTGTTCTTTAGATAATGATACCTTTAGTGATTAACCACTTATATATATGTGCTTCCATTTTGATGTTGTATTTGAATACAATTTACATTTTTTATTTGTCAAAATTTTCTAGCGTCTTCACCCTCCCTGAATTTTAATGCTGTATCTATTCCCATAGAAAAATTGCATGAAAACTAGATGGATGTTAATGAGGCTGGTTGTTGCTTCCCCACTTACCCCTGTGTGATCCAAATTTCTAGTAAATACATGAAATCGGTTGAAATTAGTTTATTTGCTAATCATAAGTATTTTGGAAGTTTTTACAATGGTAAAATAAGTCTGGTGGCATCCTTGTGACCGTACATGCACATAATTGACAAGTTTATGCATGTGCTTGCATATTTTGCAACTTATTTGACCAAAATGATACAACCATACAAGTTGTTGTATGGTGGGTGCAGTTTACTCTAGATTTAATGAGCCTACTTTTGTTATCCAAGGAATTCACTTGTTGTTAGGCACATGTCAGTGTACCAAACGTTAAACATGCCATAGTTATTTAGGCAAATGTTTGATTCTTTGTCACAACTTGGCTTAGCATATTTTGTCATGTTTGTCATAGACTCATTTCTTTGATTAAAACTTGCCTAAAATATGACTTTTTCGTTACACCTTAAATAAGGTTTAGTACAAACTAATAGTGTGGTAATATGTCGTGATTCAAACACATCCACTTTGACTTTAGGTATGGCTTGCTACTACATGGCAATGTGAAGAATAACAGATCTCACATGATATAAAAAGAGGACTTCGCCATAATTTTAATTGAAGCTATTTTTCAGTATAAGTAAAAAACTTGATGTTCAACAATACAATGCCCCAAGAGCAAACTCATCAACGTATGTTAACACAAAGAAAACAAGTCACTAATAGCGTGATTGGTTTTGAGTAATAGGGTTATCCATCATCTTCTCACTTTCTAAATTTCTATTTGATTGGAGAAATAAAATACAATTCTCGGAGGGTCTTATTATCTTGCACTTTGCAGTGCGTGTCACTCTTAGGCCTTTCCTTCTTATCGTGAGATTTAGTGGTCCTACTAGCGCCCGGACGTTCGATGAAAAAGTTTTATCGGACGGTCTGTTGCAACATTAAAAAAAATCAAAAGTTGCAACATTAAAAATTACCTTTTGTAATATTAAATGTATATATAAAAATAACAATGGATCTCATGAGATTATCATAAAAAATAAATTCATGCTGTAACAAACTGTGATGTTTCATACAACAATTCACTCACATCCCAATTATTCTGTAGAAAAACTAGAACTTTGAAATTCATATATTGAAACATCCTAGACCATCTCATGCAACATAACGAAATCACAATTGCAACATCATGAAAATCACGATTGCAACATCCCAGTTTGAAAAATATATGCAACATCCGTAATGCAACAATAAAAAAACTAAATTGCAACATCAGAAATCACTCACTTGCTGCAACATACAAAATTCACGCCTCTCCTACTTTATCAACCATCTCGCATGCTATGAGAATGAACATAAAGATCCACCATATGAAGTTCCATGCCGACATGCATAGGGCTTGGATGGTCACACGGGAGAAGGGGGAGCAGGATGCCGGAGGCGGCGGCGATATGCGGAGGAAGAAGGTGACGCGCGCGCGGGGGGGGGGGGGGGGGGGGGGGGGGGGGGAGTTTTATCGGACGTTTGACCACTCATGTTACTCAAAATTTGTGTAAATTATCATTTTTTTGTAGTGGCTTGCTTTATTAATATATTTTTTAAAAATGAGCAAATATAACCTAATGTGACATAGGTAAAGTCACATTTCTTGCAACGACACTTAAGAAGCAAGCAAAATCCTAACTCCAGATAAACAAATGAACTAAGATGATTCTTTTATTTGCCCCCCCGGTAGACACCCTCATTCAACTCGAGCCTTGACCCAATGAGATCTGCGGGTAGGATTTGCTGATAGCAATGAAGAACTCTCTAGGTGGACAGCCGAAAATAAAAAAAGGGGTTCGCAATGCTGACGATAGCCACCAAGCACGGAGGATTCAGGGCCACATGAATGGCAATTTTTCCTCAAAAAAGGAAAATTTAGCAAAATTGTGAAAAGAACCAGGGAAGTTTTTCCCCTGGTGTGGAAAAATATCAGGAATACCCCTGGCATCCTCAGCCCTAGCAAATCAATCCTCCTTCGTCTTCCTCATCCGTTCGGTCCCATCCCGCCCCCCTTCCCTTCTCTCGCCGCGGCCGCTGGGCACGCCCGCCTCGAAGGGGCTTCTGCTCGTCGTGCCGCTCCCCGTCGCCCCTCTTGGCCGGGGAAGGCGTAGATCCGAGCTTTGAGGCTGATTTCTTCTGTTGCTCTTGTCGGTAAGTAAATCCATTTGCGTTACCAGATTTTCAGGCGTTCGACTGAAGTGAATCTCTTCCATCCAGCCCCCGGGTTTCCCCCACAGGTTGGTGTTAGAATCTTTCCTTTCAGCGAAAAACAGCCATCCTTGTGTGTTTCTGTTTCTTTTCCGTTCGTATGAGCAATTTTTATTTGGATCCCTGCTTCAGTTTCTGTGGGCTGGTTTGCGTATTGGGATTTTTCTTTTTTTCCTCCGTGCGTCGCAGTTGTTTCCGTGGTTGCTGCTCGCAATCTCGTTGCAATTTGTCCGTATTGTGGGGGATTCTTGAGCAAAATGCTCCTCTTTTCTCTCTTTTACCGAGATTTTTACCTGTGTGCCATTATGTTAAGGCCCTCATACATGTGTGCCACAAATTTTTCACTTGATACCTGTGTGCCCTCCACCTTTAATTTCTTTACCCATGTGCCATTCTGTCCACCATCTGTTAGAACTTAACAGAACCATAGTCCTGACATGTGGGACCCACAAAGTGAAATGACCATTCTGCCCCTGAGTTCATCTCCCTTTCTCTCCTGTCTCTCTCTCCCCGACCGGCTCTCTTCCCTGTCTCTCTCTCGCTTGTCTCTGCCCCGATCCGCCCGTCCTGCGCACCGGCGGCGGGAGCCGCCTGCTGCGCCACCGCCCGGGGCCTGCCTGCGCCGTTGATCCAGCGCGCCCGTCCGCTCTTCCCCCCGCCGTTTTGCAACTTCCTAGCGCCTGCATCGTTGAATCCTCCTGCAGTGAAGGTAACTTCTCTCTTCTCTCTTCTCTGTTCTTTGCTTTTGCATTTGCAAATGTGCTGAGCTTGCGCTGCTATTCATCTGTAGGATGGACGCCATAGAAGAATGTAGCCTTGTGTCTCATAGTCAATCTGCAGAAACTGAATCGCTGGCTAACCCAAACCCATATAATGAGCATGTTGGTGTTAATGATGAATGCTTGTATATTGACATTGCTCCCGAACATCCAACACCTTCCATTCCTCCTAGTCAATCTGAACCAGACACATTGTTAGAGGAAGATGAACTAGATGAAGATGAAGTAGAAGAAGATGAATCTGAATCTATGTCTATGTCTGATGATGGAGTAGAGAAGGATGAAATTGTTAGAGATAGAGAGCCTCCACAACCACCTGATGCATCCTATGATAAGAATGATCCTCCTATGGGAGTAGACACTTTGTATTCCGACATTCAACACTTCAAATTGGCTTTGGCTACACATGCTACCAAATATGAGTTTCAATACAACATTGAGAAGAGTGATAAATCTCGGTACAGGGTGTATTGCAGTTCCAAGAATGAGGGTTGTAGGTGGAGAATGCATGTATCTACTATGGCTGATGAGGTCACAGTCAAGGTAAATTTGATATCTTTACTCTATATGCATTCCAATATTTTTTGTTAGTAAATAATCATTCTTGTCTCTCTAAACTGTCAGGTGACGAGAAACCCACACCATCATGAGAATCATCACAGCACTAGGAGGGCAGGCAGTTGTGTAGGGATTACAAAGTTTTGGGTGTGTGAATATATTCTTGATTGGCTGAAGGAAGACAAATTAGGGCCTCCCAAAGAGCTGAAAAGGAGGTTGAAGGAAAGGTTCAAAATTGATGTGACCTACAGAAAAGTGTATCTAGGTAGGCAACTTGCTATGGACAAACTGTATGGCCCTTGGGACAAAAGTTTTGACAACCTGTACAGATTTAAGGCAATGATAGAGGAAAAGAGTCCTGGATCCTTTGTTATAATTGATCCACTACAAGTTGTAACATAGGACATTGCAACCACTATGGGTGTTGCAATGGTACCAATTGCAACGAACAAGACGTTGCTAGTGACACGTATTGCGACATGTTGGTTGTGTAGCAACACAATGCAGTGGCAACAGAACATAGGTGTTGCAATAGAGTTTTTTGCTACGCGTAGAAATCATTGCAATAGAGTTTCTCTATTACCATATCAAGTAAATGGTTGCTATAGTTGGCTTAGGATATTGCAACATTTTGGGAGGTTGGTTGCTACAGAGAGGTCCTCTATTGCCACGTTTCCGAATGGTTGCTATAGGAGACATATGCTATTGCCACAGTACTTAGGTTGGTTGCTACAGTTAGGTCATCTATTGCCATGATATTTAATGGTTGCTATAGGTAGGTTCTCTATTGCCACCGTCGCCTTTTTGTAGTTGCAAGAGAATGTATATGTATTGCCACGATAATTGGACCTATTGCCACAGCTAAATGTGGTTGTTATATGTGAGTCTATTGCAACGCAATCTGGTTTGATTTCAAGCGTATATTGCGACGCCAGATTCATATATATTAATAATTAAATGCGTTGCTTTGTTTGTTCTATTGAATAATGAATCACAATACGAGAAATACATAATGAATGAGGCATCAACATCCATTAAACCCAAATATAATTCATTCATACAGAATCAAATCAAAGACACCGAGTGTCAAGATAAATGAGAACACAAGTACATAGCTTAAACATAATAATGCGTCCACCACACATAATTGTTTGAACTTATTGTACTGAAAAGACTAATGTTGTAGTAGCGAAGGTTCCATTGAAAAAATCATTGACATGCATTAATTAAACAAAACTTGTAGAAATAAAAATCATTGACATGCAAAAGGCAAATATGAACCTTCTCCAAAAGGACTACATGTTCCTTTTAAATGCAAAGAGAGATAAAAGGTTTGACATAGTACCTGTCCATTCTTTTTGGACACTGCAGATCTTTTCCTAGCTGCAGTTTCCTCCAATTGCCTTGTTGTAGTATAAACAACACCCGAGTTCGCTCCTTTGTTTTTTGTGGTCAGTCCAAGAACTATCTCTTGCTGTCATCTACAAATAAAAAACAAGTTGGTGGTTGGCATATCGCTAAGAAATAATTTTGTCATTGAGTTAGAGTGCACAACATTAATGTTTTAGACAAATCACCATTCCTCTACGTCAATTTGCAGAGCAATCATTTTTTTAGCCTGCCTGCAATAGCAGTCACTCATTCTTCTCAGTACAATACATGAAAAGAGCATCTAAGCATTTCTACGAGACTCACAGTAATAACAATGCAGATTCACTTTTTCAGCACTGAACAGACATGCCAATCAACAATATATATCTCGATGCCTCATTCGATTTTGGTACTGAACGCTTTCTCTACTCTTTAAATTCTCAAACACTTAACTGATGCAACAAATGATAATTCTATTTCCTACTCACCCAAGCTCCTTCAGCAGCAAAACGGCAGATCATGGAAATTACGAGACCAAACAAATAAACAAAGCAAAACCTGGAAGATGTGCTGCTGGAGGCTCTTCTTGTATATCTTGTTCTACTGTCAGGTTTATACAAAGGAAGCAAGCTATTCTTGTATATTTCAATAAAAACTGGCACGTTATCATGGACATGACATGTTATAAGAAAAATGATGAATAATACTATCTGAATTTTGCCTAAAAAGGTTGCATCTCTCAAACAAATTTCAACAGCGGGAATGCACTGGAATGGAGTGCCCATGCACTTGAAATTCTACAGGAATCTAAAACATAGGAAAGTTTTTCCTCCTGCGAGACGAGAGAAACTGTATGTAGTGCAGCAGTATCAGAAGCAGTAGGTGCATGGTAGCTGGTAGGAGCCAATCGCGAAGCTGCAGCATTTGGTAATGAGAAGAACCCTAGGCTAAATCAAATCCCCAGCAGCAGCGGCAACAGAGGAGAGCAATTACCGGGGGTTGGGAGCCGACGCAGCAGCGACGTCCTGCATCGGCTCCTTCACCACCAGCGGCTGCATCGGGGCCGCGGCGAAGTCGGCGGCGACGGCGAGCTCGTCCATGAGGGGGCAGTCGAAGACCCAAGTGGTGCCTTCCGTGGAGGCCATCGCGGGGGGTCGCCGGGGCCGGCGGGAGATGGCCGGAAGAGGCTAGGGTTTGGGGGAATTTGGTGGCGGGGGCGGTGGGGATTGGGGAGGAAAACAGTCGTGGGCTCGGACGCCGAGTCGCCGGGGTCGTGGGTCGGGGTCGTGCGACCGAGGAGGAGCACTGGAGGGGGCGAGGCGGAGAGGGCGGCGGTGCTCGGTGGCTGAACGGGAGAATGAAGGAAGAGAGACCGAGGAGGACGTGAGGCAGCTAGGGTTGCAGTGGTAGGGTTGCAGTGGTTTTATACCATGGAGGTGCGATCGGGATCGTCGGATCGGTGATGGACGGTCACAATTTGTTGGGCCGTTTGGACCAAATGGGCCTTGGTGTATTCCTTCTCTGATTAACATTTTTCTTTTTCTATTTTATTTTATTGTATCATTGTGAAGTAGCACATAAAAATAAATATCTTAAATTAACCAATATATTTTTTATATACAATAGACTACGTATAAGTTATATTGAAGAGATTTTAATAATTAAGAACTTATTTACTATTTTTAACAATTTAAATGAATTTATGCAAGTTTATAGAAAGTAATTCCAAGTTGAACTATATCTATTCCCAATAAAATTTGAAAAATCATAAAAAAATATTTTTAGGCTTATATGTTCCATATTACTCCGTATCTAGTAGATAGATGAAAAATTTAACTACCTTCTATGCACAATTCAAACTTCTTTCTCCAAATCACCATGTAATAATTACAATAATATCCAAATTTTCTCAAAAAATCTATAAACTGATATGACAACATACTTTTGGTCTATAAGCTTGCCATAAAATATTTAGATCATTTTAGTGAACTAAGACCATACATTGTTCATAATTTGATACATCTCTCACATAGTTTCTTATAACTCTAGTCTAACTTTGAGATTTAAGTCGCGCATTACACTTTTGAACTCATATGGAACTCAAACTTAGATAGAACCTTATGTTCACCATACCATAAGGTAGATGACCAATTGTTTTATAAAATAAATGGTTTATCAACCCTCTTTCTGTGCAAGAAAATAAGTTATATAAAAACAAGATGAAAATGGAAATAAGTATACAACCAAAAGATATGACATGAAAGATCATGATTTTAGAAAAAATTAGGAAAAAAACCATCGAATTTGGAGTTCGTATGATCAAGAAATACTAATTACAAATTCTAATTATAGATTAAAAAGAAAAATAGGGTGTGGGGGCAACCTACGCGCGCCACGTGGCCTTGTGTTCATGTGCATTCAGTGAGGAGGCGCCGCCACGTGGTCTTGCGCCCGCAGGATAATTTGAAACAAAATAAATTGATTCCTACATTTATCGCAACTAGCTAAGTGGCACAGTGGAAAGGCACATGCTTTCCATCTGCGAGGTCTCCTGTTCGAACCCGTAGGCTACTCGCTCGACTTTTTTTTTTGTTTTGGTTTCCTCGCATTATGTCTATTGCAACTATTTTAGGCCCATTGCAACGTTTTTTCGGTGTTGCATCGACACATCCTCAAGGTGGGACCGGGTGACATGGCAATCACAGCCGGTGACAATTTAAAATTGTTTTGGTTTCCACGCATTATGTCTATTGCAACCATTTTAGGCCCATTGCAACGTTTTTTCGGTGTTGCATTAGACACAAAGCAAAAATAATTTGAAACCATCTAGGGTTTAAATAATTGATTTTTCTTTATAATTTTTTGAAATCAAAATTTGAATCGTTCAAAATCTGTCAAATGCAATAATGATCATAATACAAAGTATAGATGTTGATGAGTTCTATAACTTTTTGACCGAACACTCAAGTACAGTACTTTCTTACCCAATGGACTCCTCAAATTTGAATGCAACCTTTTTTATTACACCAGATTAAATTCCGACCACGACCGGAGTGCGGCTAGGCGCAGCTAGGGCGCGGCCGGCCGTGGCCAGGGTGCGGCCTGCTGTTGCTAGGGTCCGGCTAGGGTGCGGCCGGCCGCAGCCAGGGTGCGGCCGGGTGGGTGCAGCTGGGGCGCGGCCGGCCGTGGCCAGGGTACGGCCGGCCATTGCCAGGGTCCAGCTAGGGTGCGGCCGGCCACGGCCAGGGTGCGGCCGGGTGGGTGTGGCCGTTTGCGGCCAGGGTGCAGCCGACTGGGTGTGTCCGGCCGTGGCAATGCAGAGCAGGCCAGCGGGTAGCGGAGGGTCTCGAATTGCGATTATGCCGGCATGTCTCTTCTTTTTTGGATTTTTTTTTTGTCCTCAAGCTGGGACCACATCACCACATCCTCAAGGTGGGACCAGGTGACATGGCAATTTAAAGTTATTTTGGTTTCCGGGCATTGTGTCTATTGCAACCATTTTGGACCTATTGCAACACTTTTCCGGTGTTGCATTAGGCAAAAACATAATAATTTTAGAAAACTTTACTTTGTTTTTGAAATAACTAACTAATAGAACCCATTGAAGTAACTATTCTATTTCAATATTTATAAGGTTACTATAAGCTGACCACATAGAAACATGAAAAATGCTTGAACTATGCTAGCTAACACAAACATTGTAATTTCAAATATCATCTTTTTCTGATTAAACCAGGACTCAAATAAAAAGTCGTCCAAAACGGAAGTAGTAGGGAATAAAATTTTGAGAAAGTTTTGTTTTGGATGAATATTACGTTTCAACATCAAAATGGTTTTAATCTCCAGTCAAACGTCGTTTATCTCGGTCAACTCGTTTCTTCT
>OAMR01000042.1:1520741-1539165 GCA_900205405.1 Echinochloa crus-galli
AGTGGAAAACAGGTATGTTTTACTTTTATTGCACCGATTGTTTTTTAATTCATGTTGAAGAGTTAGCATCATGCATATGCTTCTGTGATGCATTTATCATGCTGGATAACCAGGAGTATTGTATCTCACTCTGGGGCTTCTTCAATTAAACCTGGGTCTAATGCGCCTGGCGACAAAAGGAAAAGGCCACCTTCCAAAAACAAGTAGTTTGCACTGCACCAGTTGTCCTTATACTGTTATTTGTTAACTACCATACTGTTTAGCTCTACATGAAATTTTATCTCTCTGTAGGGTATCCAAAAATAACAAGAAGACTCCGACTCCCAGTGTTCCAGCTCCTGCAGTTCAAGCTAACACTAATAATTTGAAGCAGCCAAGACCAGTTGTTACTGAAAATGATGACAATAGGTACCAATTCTTCATATAACTGCTGCACCTTTTCATGTCTTCTTTGCTCTTGGATGTTTTATGATTTTGAAGAAATAGCAGTACTCTGCCTTTCCTTCGTAAAGTAGAGGGAAAGGAGGATTTATTATGTACAAATGAAGCCAAACATTGAGGTCTATCCTAGCTCAAAAATGATATATGCTAGTGCTAGCTAGATAACCAGCAGAAATAAACACAAATGTATTAGTTCTGACAGGTGAGGGATATCCTCCTCCCAAGCGGCAGCGACAGCTGTGTTTTGGTCCATCTTGAGAGTGATCTCATAGAAACCTTTTGCTCTTAGATATTATGTACAATAAGCTATTTTTCATGTTACATTGTGAAAGTTGTGTTTGTATCTAGTACCTATCAACTGCATGCCTAGGGAACACAGCAAATCAGCTTATGTAAGCCCCCTTTAATTTCAAGAGCAGCCTCTTCCAGCGTATCTTATCTGGGTTAGCCTATAAAATGATATTTTGGAGATTAGCATTCTGGTTAGCCTATATTTCCTGCGTATCTTATTTGCTAAAGTTGTTGTTTGTGCCAGCACTATCATTTCATGACAAATCCATCATTAGTGTTGACTTCACAAACTGTAGACGTCAAAATTGTTTCCCATAAGTTGATTTATGTAGTACTTTTAGTTATCTTGGCAAACATTCGAGTAAATACTTAGCTAAATTTTCTGTCTCAATGTGTCATGGTCCACAATGGTTATGGACTAACAGTGTAGGCATCTTTACACCATAGTTCCCCTTTTCTTTTATTGTTGTAACTTGTAGCTGCTAAGTAATACAGTATCTTGGACCTAGGGGTTTTTTACCTAGTTTTATGGATGATGCAATGACCTCACTTTCAGATTTTGTGCAAATCATACATGTACTGATAGCTGCATACATGTCATTTTATCGTTTGAAGTGCTATTAAATCCGAACGAATACTGTAAGCAATATACAATGCAGGGAATAGTAGATTGGATTGATAGGAGTACAGGGGTGTACATATATAGGCAGGGAACCCTGGATGGCTTATAGAAACAAAGCCATCAGGTGAATCCCTGCCGTCTATCCTATCAATATGGGGTCGGCGCACCAGACCAACATGGTCATCCACTTGTACTGAGGGAAGGGGATGTCACGTCGAAGCAGACGGCCGACGTCTTTGAAGCGCTCGTTGAGACCTCGGATGAGGTTGAGGGTCAACGTGCGGTCAGTGACATCTTCCCCGAGATCACGAAGTGTCGTCGCCTTGCCCTTGAGTTCCCGGGAGTAGTCCGTAATGGACAGATCGCCTTGGACAAAGTTGCGAAACTTGATGTTGAGCTGGAGTATGCAGGCTTCCCGATTCCCGTGGAACTGGTCCTCCAGCGTGCGCCAGACAATGCGGGCTGTGGCGTTCCGGTCGATGGCTGTCTCGGCGAGATCAGCGGAGATCGTGCTGGCGATCCATGGCTTGACGACGTAGTCCATGCGAACCCAATCTGGAAAGGCAGGCACAGGGAGATCAGCAAGTACATGGGCCTCCAGGGAGTACTTGCCGATGACGAGGAGGATCTAATCGCACCAGTGATTGTAATTGCCGGAGCCAACGGGAAGGTCGAGGACGACGTGGACGAGGTTCTTGATGTTCTGCACGTTGGTCGCCTGGGCGTGCAGATGAACCAGGGCGGCAGCCTCGTGGGGGAGCACAGCAAGGTGCAGCGGATCGACGGCGGCGCGGGGGTCGCCGTGGATGGAGTCGTCATCCTCCGCGTCCTTGGCGTCGCGATCGGCGTTAGGTTCTCCTTCGGCGGCGGCGGCACGCGTGGCAGCCGCCTTGGCGTGGGCGGCGTGGACGCGTGCGGCGGCGTCGTCGCGCTCCTGCGCAGCGAGGGCGGCCTCCTTCTCGGCGGCTTCGGCTTCAGCGAGGGCGGCATCGCGCTTGGCCTTAAGAGACAGGGCGCGTTCGGCGCTCGTGGCGTCAGTCAGCACCGGCTGCGGCTGCTGGGACGCAGAGGCGTCGGCCTGGGAGGGAGGCGGCGTGCCGGGCATGATGCCGGGCAGGGCGCGGCCTAATGGCGGCGCAAGATGGCAGCGGAAGCGAGCCGCCCTAACTCGTGATACCATGTAAGCAATATACAATGCAGGGAATAGTAGATTGGATTGATAGGAGTATAAGGGTGTACATATATAGGTAGGGAACCCTGGATGGCTTATAGAAACAGAGCCATCAGGTGAATCCCTGCCGTCTATCCTATCAATATGGGGCCGGCGTACCAGACCAACATGGTCTGGCCCTGGTGCACCAGAGGGCCCAATGGGCCTCTAACCATTACCCTAAACCTCTTGCTAACAAATACTTCTTTGATTAGTCAGTTCTGTTTCATATGTCGTCAATTCTCAGTTGCTTTTATCAAACTTCTCATTCTAGGATTTTCCAACTGGAATTTGGAAGTGATATTGCCTTTGCCACCCCAGCTGGAGGTGCTTCCGCTGCACCAGGCATTCTGGATCAGCAACTTGCTCTTGTTGATACCACGCCTAGGTAATTTTGTTATATCATGTTTTGCACTCCAAAATATTGTACAAAAAGGACAAGTTTCTTAGATATTGGCAACTATGCATGATTTTTCCAGGGAACCAATTGGGCTTTTTGATGATTCTGGCGACCCATATGTTGGTTCTGAGATTACTGCAGAACCTCAACACGGGACAATCCTATCGTGTTTTGGGATGACATTATCAAAGGTGTTGGCCAAGAGTTTGATAATGTGAAGGATTTCCGTGCTCAGTTGTGCAAATATGCCATTGGGAAAGGGTTTGCATATCGATTCATAAAAAATGAAACAACTCGAGTCACGGTAAAATGTGTTGCAGAGGGCTGCACATGGCGATTGCATGCATCCGAGTCATCTCGTAACAAGAAGTTTGTTATCAAGAAAATGACAGATGAGCATACATGTGGAGGAGGTAATGGAGAAGGCCAGCGTCGAGCAACAAGACAATGGCTGACAACCATCATTAAGGAGAAGCTGCATGATAATCCAATGTTGAAGCCAAAAGAGCTTGTCAAGGAAATATATGAACAATATGGAGTTACACTAGCTTATTCGCAGGTTTGGCGAGGTAAAGAAGTAGCGCAGAAGGAACTGTATCACGCTATCAGGGAGACCTACAGCCATTTGCCGTGGTATTGTGATAGGCTTATTGAGTCCAACCCAGGAAGTATAGCCTTGCTGTCTCCAATGGTGGATACAAAATTCCGTCGCTTTTTTGTTGCATTCCATGCTTCTTTGCATGGCTTTGCAAGCGGGTGTAGGCCGCTCTTGTTCCTTGACAAGGTCCCACTGAAAGCAACAAATGAGTACAAGTTGCTGGTGGCGGCTGCCGTTGATGCAGATGATGGTGTCTTTCCAGTGGCATTTAGCGTGGTTGAAGATGAAAACTTTGATAGCTGGATTTGGTTCTTAATGCAGCTGAAATATGCTCTCTCAAATCACAACTACCCTTACAGTACCATGACATTCCTGTCCAATGGACAAAAGGGTCTTGATGCTGCTGTTTCTCAAGCTTTTGAAGATAGCCACCACGCCTTCTGTTTGCATCATATCATGGAGGAATTCAAAGGAGAGTTGAAGAAAGGGCCATGGTCACAACAAATAAGAGAGGGGATCGATTGAGGATTTTACTCGTGCAGCACAGGCATGCACCATCGAGGATTTTAACGCGTCCATTGAGAGCATAAGGAATATATCCACTGAAGCTGCAGAGTGGATCATTGCAAGCAAGCCAGAGCATTGGTCAGATGCTATTTTCAGAGGCTGTCGGTACGATCATTTCTCCTCAAACATTGTTGATGCCTTCAATAACTGGATACCAACCAAGAAGGAGGGTTCAATAGTGCTGATGATTGACTCCTTGAGAACAAAAATAATGGAGATAATAGAGTCAAGGCGTGAAGCTTGCAAGGCGTGGTCAGGCCAATTGACACCTTCCATGAAATTCAAAGCAAAGGAGGAGATGATGAAGGCTGGTAAGATGACTGTGCTGTGCTCCTCTGAAACTGTGTTTGAAGTGCGGGGCAATGCAATTTTTGTTGTCAATCTTGCAAACTGGGAGTGCACCTGCCGGAGGTGGCAACTTTCTGGTCTCCCGTGCGTGCATGCCGTTGCTGTCTCCAACAGGATTGGGCGATCTTACTATGACTACTGCTCAAAGTTTTTCAGATTGGAAAACTACCATTCGACTTATTCAGGAACAATCTTCCCAATACCTGACATGGATACTGTTGATTTTAGTTCTGGGGCAAATTTAATTCCACCTCCGAAGCCTCGTTCATCAGATAAACCAAGAAGGAAGCGGTTTAACCCCAACAAGGTCCCCACAGTTATACGACTCTGCAGCAGGTGCAAGCAAGCAGGCCACAACAAGGCAACCTGTGAAGCTATTTTGTAGACAGAAGTAACTTCTGCCTCTCGAATATGTATAGTAGCAGGTAATCTTTTATCTTTTGTCCCACTTTGGAATTTTGACCCTGCATTTTCCCTAGAACAGGACTTGGATCTCATTTGCTTGAAATATGCAAGTTCGTTCTATATTCTCTCATTTTCCCTAGAATAGGACCTGGATCTCATTCTAGTGTATGCGAGCTCTTAGGGTACATGAATAATGCAAACAAAATTTGCCACTCTTTGAGACCTTAAACCTTACCTTGCAATTTGTAAAATATCATAGTTTCAGCACATGATCAGGACTGCATGAATCATTGCTATGCAGCATGTGCTTTTCATAGAAGATTCGTTTTCCGTATCAATACAATGATAGCGTGCAGTTTACTGAGGACATGTTTTGTTTGCAGAACTTTTCTTTTTTGAAAAAAAAGACTGCTTAACTTGCAATTCTTGGGGTGATCCATGTATGAAATCGGAGGAAGGAAACTCTAGTATTTTTAGACTACTTCGACTGTATGCACTTTTAGTACCTGCTGTAACTCACTCCTACATCTGTTTCTCCATTTCAGTATCGGTTTTTGGTGGAGCATGGCCGGCGAGAAGATGGTGGGTGGTTTTTGGGGATCTAATGTGGTGAAGAAATCGCACTGTTTGCACATGAGCAGAGCTGTTGGGGTGCGCTGGTGGTGCCTGCTTTGTCTTTAATTGGATCCAAGGTGTCATCGGATTTCAGGCATATAATTAGGTTTTCTATTGTGGGACGATGATATCACTGGAACAGCATAGGCTTCTTGGGAACTATAGGTAGCCCATAATTTTACCTTTTAGATGATGTGATGCTTGTCATGTACTAGATCTTTGTATATGCTTTGTAATTTGTTGTTGATCGTAACTGTTGTACACTGTACAGCACTTGTGTGCGTACCTAGATAAAAGCACACTGATAGCACGCTTTGTCTGAATCCAGTTCGTGGCGGCCGAAAGTTTAGCGCCGCTGATCACTTGATCTGACCGTCGTGGTTTAAGGCGGGTGTGCTTGCGTTAAACCACACAAATCTAGTGAGATTTGCACTTCTTTTTTTTGGCAAGTTACAAAATCGTTTCGAACCAGCTGCGCCTATCTGGCACTTCAGAAAAGGATCGAGACCAAGATGAGGCCGGCCAGGACAGAGCATGCAGGTAGGTGTCTACGTCGATTCGTGGCGACCGAGGACGTGCAGGCGTGCATAAAAAAAAAGGATAAACAGGCGTACGTGTTGCATAAATAAAGCACGCGCGTAGTAGAGTAGCAGCAGACGCATCATCACGCCGGCCAAGAACTGCATCGATCGATCCGTGTCGACACGCCCGCTGCCGCCGCCCGCCATGATCCGGAACGCGCTCTGCACCGGGCCCCGGCGGCGAGCAACGCCGCCAGGTCATCAGGTCGCTCGTCATCCGTCGTTGCCGCTGCAGGATGTGATGTATTGAGCAAATGTAGTTGACTTACCCAAAACTCAGTGAGGACCCGCTGTGTCTTGTCTGCAAAGATCTTGCCGTTCCGATCAGGTGCATCGGGACAGTTACGGTACTGGGACAACGACGTCACCAGCTGAAGGCACCCGGCAATTTCCATCGCGTCAGGTAGTGAAGCCTGCAGAGGTTTCCCAGGATACTATTGGATATATGGTCGTGAGTACCTAGGGTGATGATCTCAAAATTCCTGCAAAAATGATTAAGATAAATGGTTAGATTCAATTATGATTTTTTTTAAAAAAACATAGTGATAACTGCAAATGTTACTTACCTTTTCCCGCCTGGTCGAATAATCAGCCATCCCTCTAAAGGAATCGGCCGGTCTGGAGCCTCGACGGTCCTCGCAACCAAACAGTAGAGACATGCTCCTGCTCTACCTCCTCCTCGTCACCCGAGACATTCATCTTAGGTACCTCGTCCTCATCCTCCTCCACCTGCTGCTGCTCCACCACCTCCTCGGACTCCTCCTCCACCTCAGGTGAGGGTGACCTCCTGTGAGCCCCCCTCTTCCCCCTCCTCTCTCGAGCCGTGCCGTAGTCCTCAGCTACTGCAGCAGGTCGAACCCTTGCCCATTTGTCGAGTCGACTGGGAGGACTCACCACTGCCGCGAGATCTGCCGAGTACCTCCGTGAGCGACCTCATCAGACCTTCGTCGTGCCCCATCATCTTCCATCAACCATCTGAAAATCAAAATAGTGTATTAAAAATTCAAAATAGCACAACTACTAAAATAAACAATAACAAATAGAAAATAACGTAATAAGGATCATACATTTATTAAAAATAATCGTCATTGTCCGGATTAGCTGGATCATATGTCTCATCATCACTATCACACATCTCTGTATGATCAACGCCGTTCTTCAAAGGACCATCACAGTCATTGCCCAAATGTAGCTTTTCAAGTAATTCTATGACCTTGGCGTTATGAACATCATCTCCGGCATCCTCGGGAGCAACACTTGAATTATCTACTTTCATCACTTCGGGTAAGTCGATCGCAAATAAGCGCCCCCCTACAAAACAGAATAAGCGTCCCCCTAAAGACGAAAATAACCCCCCGGGCGAGATTCATAAACACCCCTAGGGACTCGGGCGCTACACCAATATCCACTGGTCAAACTAAGGTCAACAGAGCTCATCGCCACCAACGCAACATGAAGCATTTGAGTGGAGCCGAAGGAACTCGCCGGGAAAGTCCCCGAACTACTCCCCCGGAGGCTCGAACCCAGTGGCGACCTCGAAGGGATACGAACCTTAAACCCCCCATGGTTGACCCAATCCTGGAGGTCTTCGGGGCTACTGACGAGTACCTATACCCGGGGTAACAATGAAGGCAGGAAGAGCGAGCAAGACCTTGTCACTCAGGCCCCGATCAACTAAGCATCTGATTGGCCCAGGACAAGTGGCTTGGCCTTGATCGACTCAACCCCCGTCGGCCCAGGCCGCGTGGCTCGGCCGACCGACCGAGCACCCGACTGGCCAGGGTCACGTGGCCCTACCCCAACTAGCTAGGGCCACGTGGCTCGGCGCCAACCGATCGAGCCCCCGAATGGTCCGTGTCATGTGGCTCGGCCCGGACCGGCCAAACACCCAAGTGGCCCAGGCCATGTGGGTTGACCCCGACCAGCAAAGGTCGCACACCTGAGCCGTGACCATCCCAGCGCTTGAACATCTTAAGCAATGCTGAAATGGGCCCGATACCATCATGGGGAGGGCTGAAAGTCATCAACGCGACACACACGATCGCACCGACCGCATCACGACCGCAGCATAGGGAAAACCATCAAGTGGCCTTCCTCCATGCTTATAAGGTGTTCAGGGACAAAAAAATGGAGCCCATTGGGCACGCCACATGGCGCCTCCCCAACTCGGACGCGAAGGTTGGAAGGGGGGCCACCAGGACACGGAAAGGATCACAAGCCCGATAGGGACTGCACCCCGCACGTCTGCAGTACAAACCCTATCCCTGGCTAAGAGTAGTGAGGCCAACTACGTACTACTCCTATAGAGGACTTGACAGGCGGAGTGGCAGGAACACATCGGTAAGAGGCCACAGTAGGAGGTTGTGCCCACAACGAGCGCCATGCCAGGCATGGCCCAAGCAAGACTCTGACATGAGTATTGGTTCGAACTCAAATACCCCAACCACATTAGACAGGCAACGAGGAGGTCGAGGTAAGACACGTTGCTTCAGCAATCAAGCCCACCAAAGCCAACAAGGCCATGGCCCATTGGGCCCCTTCTCATCTTTTTCCCGCATTGTAACCTACCTCCGAAACCTAAGGGGAGTAGGCACCTCTGAAAGAAGCAAGCTACACGCACGCTTACAGCAACCTCAATAAGCTTGATACACTCTTCGCAAGGAACACGAATGACTCGAAACACTCTTCGCAAGGAACACGAATGACTCGAGACTGGACGTAGGGCCATTGCCTAAACCGATATAAATCCCTGTGTCTGAGTGTTTACCACTGACACCGGAAGCAGCGCGGCCTAAGTAATCGTCAATGCCCGAAAGGACTGACAGGTGCCTCGGGCCGGACGGTAGGGGACCCCCGGTGAGCGGTACCGGAGGCGGGGGTAGAGGGAGACATCAAAAGAGGAGACAACTGTTAAAATAAACGGATCACTAGTCACAGATCTAGATGGGTAAAACTTGAATCTTGACAGTAAAACATGATGATCATAATAATGACATGATGAACGACTAGGGTTATACCATCGCCTCCGGTGGAGGACGCCATCTCAGGTTCGCTCGGTGACGATCTGCGCAAGGCAGCGACGCGCAGTGCAGGGGTCGACGGTCGCGGTCGTAGATCACGCCATCCCTCTGGTCGCCACCGGCTTTGGCCTGGAACGGCGACGGAGGACGTCGTGGCGGCGGCGGCAGCTTCCCGTCACGGACTGCGCAAACCCTAGATCGGATTGGTGTGTCGGTGGGTCTGACGGCTCACGTTCAACCTCGTGACTAGAGCCGGCGGCCCCCACCTCTCTTTATAGCGCAGAGTGACAGGGACTGTCTCTTATACACATCTAGATGTGTATAAGAGACAGACCTAACAATCTCCCCTTTGATCTCACATTCGCTTTTCTTTTACTTTTACTATTTCCTTATTTCATCCTAGATTTGTGTACAGAGCATATTTCATCGTCACGATCAATTATCGATAGAATCAATAGCCACAATACACGCCTCTATTCTGAAATAGATTCTTTAATCCTTTTGGGCCCTGTGAACCCAGTGATCATAGGCTATACCTCATTCCCATGCCGGCTACGTGTTCCTTGAACATGTTGGGTGGTAAGCCTTTCGTTAGCGGATCCACGAGCATCTCTTCTGTTCTTATATGCTCGAGACTTATGGTGCGATCCTGGATTCTATCTTTCTCAGAATAAAATCTGATCTTTATCGACTTGGTAGCCGTACTTTTCTTATTGTTGTGAGCATAGAATACTGCTGACTGGTTATCGCAGTACATCTTTAGAGGTCTTTCTATTCTGTCTACCACTCTCAATCCTGGTATGAATTTCTTTAGCCACTCTACTTGACAGGAGGCCTCGTAACATGCTATAAATTCAGCATACATCGCTGATGTTGCTGTTACTGATTGCTTAGAGCTTTTCCACGATATAGCTCCTTTTGCGAGGATGAAGATGTAACCTGTCATGGACTTACTTTCATCTCCATCTCCCGCAAAATCTGAATCTGAGTACCCTTTTATCTCTAGGGAATTTGTTCTTCTATACGTTAGCATGAGACCTTTTGTTCCTTTCACATAGCGTAAAGCTTTCTTTACAAGTTTCCAGTGTTCAAGTCCTGGATCTTTCTGATATCTGCCAAGTATATTAGTGACAAAGGCTAAATCAGGGCGTGTGCACACTTGTGCATACTGTAAGCTTGCGACAGCTGACGCATACGGAACTGCTTTCATTTGATCTTTTTCATACTTGTTTTGAGGACTTTGAAAATCCCCAAATCTGTCGCCCTTGACTATTGGAGCAGGAGTAGGCTTACTCGCATGCATACAATACTTTTCTAGAACCTTTTCTAGTTATGTCTGCTGTGACAATCCCAGTACCCCACTTCTTCTGTCTCGGTGAATCTCAATCCCCAAAACGAATGAGGCTTCACCAAGATCTTTCATATCGAAGTTTGAGGACAAGAACTTTTTCGTTTCCAATAATAGGTTGACATCATTGCTTGCCAGTAGAATGTCATCCACATAAGGGATAAGGAAAATATATTTCCCTTTCTTAAACTTTGCATAGATGCAATTGTCCTCAACATTTTCATTAAACCCAAACCTTTTTATCGTTTCGTTGAACTTCAAGTACCACTGTCTTGAAGCTTGCTTTAATCCATAGATGGATTTCTTTAGATGGCATCCCATATTTTCTTTTCCTTCCACAACAAAACCCTTGGGTTGTGCCATGTAAACTTTTTCTTCCAGATCCCCATTAAGGAATGCC
This sequence comes from Echinochloa crus-galli, assembly GCA_900205405.1. Taxonomy (NCBI): domain Eukaryota; kingdom Viridiplantae; phylum Streptophyta; class Magnoliopsida; order Poales; family Poaceae; genus Echinochloa; species Echinochloa crus-galli. Next base: position 1,531,588 of record OAMR01000042.1, read on the forward strand.
GTCTTTACATCCATTTGGCGCAATTCGAGATCGAAATGTGCAACCAACGCCGCCACAAGACGCGCTTTGAATCTTTCTACATTCCCTTTGGAGTCACGTTTCGTCTTGTAGACCCATTTGCAGCCTACTGTTTTGGCTCCTTTAGGAATTTCTTCTAAGTCCCAAACATGGTTGGTACTCATCGATCTCATTTCATCTTCCATGGCTTCAAGCCACTTGGATGAATTCTTGCTTCTCATGGCTTGTTCGAATGAAACAGGATCATCCTCCATTCGAAACTCTTCTGCGTTATACATTTCATAATCATCAGGAATAGCTGACCTTCTTATTCTTTGAGACCTTCTAGGGGCCTCTTCATTTTCTATTGGAGGATGTTGATGCTCCCCCTGATCTGCAGCAACATTGTCTATGGGATTCTGAGGGACAGGTTCCGTGTTTTCATTCGTTGTTGCCACAGGAGGGACCACCACAGAAGCTGGCACCGCAGTGACTCGCACAGCCGGTGTAGCTTCAGCGCGGGTAGTGTGAAAATGGCTCCTGAATCATCGGATTGGGTGCGTACACCCGCTTCTCCTCAAGATCAATCTTTCGAGCTACCACGCTCCCCCGTATCATTTCTTCTTCAAGGAAGGCAGCATGTCTCTTTTCCACAAACTTTGTGAATCTGTCTGGATTTTCAGCGACTCCATTCTGCTGAGGATCGCCCGGCATAGAGTACTGGGCAACTATACCTTGTTCCCTTAGGTACCTCGCAAAAGGCCCTGGAACTTGGCCATATGGGGTGTGCCGACCATAGTATTCCCCTCCACGGTCGGAACGTACTACTTTAATCTCTAAATTGAGTTGATTCTCAACTTCAGCCTTGAATATTTTAAACTTATCCAACGCTTCTGACTTTTCTTTTATTGGATAAATATATCCATAACGGGAATAATCATATGTGAAAGTTATAAACGAATCATAACCATCTATGCTTCTAACTGAGAACGGACCGCAGATGTCTGTGTGAATTAGCTCTAAAACACCTGCGCTATGTTCAGCAGTTTTCTTTATCTAGTGCTAAGCATGCACTGGCGGGACACAGTGTCAGTGGGTTGTGAATTGTGATGGGAGGAAGAATGTCATTCTTAACCAGCCTTTCTATTCTCCCCCTCGAAATATGGCCTAAACGACAATGCCATAATTTCGACGACGTTTCTTGAGTTCTCTTTCGTTTTCTATTATGAGCTGTAGGTGGGGATACAAGCGCATTCACATCACATACGGAATTCACACTTTCACGTAGTGATAACAAATAAAGATCATTACGCTTAAAAGCAATCGTAGCAACTGTATCATTGTAATGTATTACACACATGCCATTTCCAAAATGACATCCATATCCATCGTCATCTATACGAGACATACTTATTAAGTTTCTCTGTATAGCGCAGAGTGACAGGGGCCCACCAACCAATGGTTGGGTTGGGCGCCCCCGATCAGGGCGCAGATCAAGGCCCACGGTCTTTGGGCCGTGTGGGCTGAGAGATCAACCTAACAACAACGGCGATAGATTAGCTTGGTAGTGGCGGTAGGCAGCAGCAGAGGCGAAGGATGCGCCAGAGGAGACCACGATGGATGGGTTAGCATGGAGGCGGGCGTAGGGCGGCGGTGGAGGCGGCTCGGCCACCGGAGACGGGGGCGGATGAGGCGGCGGGATGGAGAAGCCGAGCAGGACATGGTCGCGGCGTCGGGCGATATTCCGGTCCTTTGCGTCACGAGTGTGATCGTGACGAGTTCAGTCTCGAGTTGACGAAGAAGCATAGCTAGGCTCCGGATTTGTGTTTCACTTCCGTAATGCTCGTGTAGATAATGTACGTACATGACTCAAGCTCTTATACGAGATCAATATGTAACATCTTATATATGTATACAGCCTAGCCTCCGTGCCAGGTATACCACCCTTCATCAATATTTGTTTCAGGTCGAGGTCGTCGGACGAGAAAACACGCGCATCAATGATCCGGACCGCGGCCTGCTCGCTCCGGCGAGGAGCCGTAGCAGCTGCCAAGGGCGAGCAGCGCCAGCTCGCAAGTCTTTCCCCGTTGCTGCTGCAGCGCCCCGCCTCGTCGTCGCCGGCGTGCCGAGGCTTCCATGGCGGCGCCGCCATCTCCGTGACACGACGACAGTCGCCGGCCGTGCCGCCGCTGTCAGCAATGGCTCCCCATCTCACCACTGCCAACCACAACCGCATGGTATGTAATTCAATTCGCTTCTTCTATCAAATCAACATTGATACATCATTGATCACGAATTCTCGACCATCTTTTTTATAGCGCATACAATCTACGGAGTAGTAGTTATTTCAGCGATGGGTACCGATATTAATTGCGACATATTCCATCGTACATTATTGTGCGTGCGCCGTGCGGTATATATTATTGTTGTGCATGTTTTCTTTATACGGATAATGTAATTGCAGTACGCGACGAGCAAAAGCCCGATGGAGAAGACGAAGGGGGAGCTGCTGCAGCTTCTCCTCGACGATGAGGCCGCCGCCGCAACCAAGCTCCGCATGAAGGAGGAGGAAAAGAAGCTCGTGGAGGAGAAGTTGGCCAAGCGGAAGCTCGCGGAGAAGCTGTTGGCGGAGATGAAGGAGAAGGCGGACGAGATGCTCGCGCTGGTCAGCCGGCAGGCAGCCTCCGGCGCGGCGCAGGACCCGGACGCGCTCGTCATTGCGACGCTGCTGGCGAGGTCGGCGCGGGACGGGCACGATATCAAGAAGCTCAAGAAGCAACTCAAGTACATGGCAGTTGCCGGGATCGCGGGGTTCGCTATGCTGACCTACAAAGTTTGGTAGCAGTGTTTCATCAAAAAAAAAAGTTGGGTAGCAGTGTCCGTGACGCTTAACGCACAGGTTGAATAAAGCATATTGACAATGGCAATTTTTTTATTTTAGATAATAGAAACAAAATTTCAGCAATTAGCAATTGGCGTTTATTCTGTCCCAGCGCTTGGCAGGATGCATGCTTCGATCAATTCAATCCAGAAGCTTAAGCTGATGGAGAAAGCGCACATTGCAATTCACTTAGGCTGCTGGCACTGGGAAACATCTCCTGAGCGAGATATACCGGAGCGAACTCCCGCAGCGGGGTCCTCCAGGAGCTCCTCTACGCAAGGGGAGGGCTGCCTCTCCCCCAAATCTGGCAGAGGCAGCGGAGCTCCCCTGTGGAGCCACCGTGGCGGCGGGCCCACACGCCCAACCGCCTTGATCCGCTCTGCCCGCTGACTCCCACCGCTCAAGGCTGAGCCATGTCCACCACCGCCAGCGGCAGTCGAGCGAGGCCCCTGCGGTCCAGCAGAGTTGGCACGGTCGAGGGACTCGAGCCTGGCGTGGATGTCGCCGGCGCGGCAGAGCACGCCATATCCATCGTCATCTATACGAGACATACTTATTAAGTTTCTCTGTATAGCGCAGAGTGACAGGGGCCCACCAACCAATGGTTGGGTTGGGCGCCCCCGATCAGGGCGCAGATCAAGGCCCACGGTCTTTGGGCCGTGTGGGCTGAGAGATCAACCTAACAACAACGGCGATAGATTAGCTTGGTAGTGGCGGTAGGCAGCAGCAGAGGCGAAGGATGCGCCAGAGGAGACCACGATGGATGGGTTAGCATGGAGGCGGGCGTAGGGCGGCGGTGGAGGCGGCTCGGCCACCGGAGACGGGGGCGGATGAGGCGGCGGGATGGAGAAGCCGAGCAGGACATGGTCGCGGCGTCGGGCGATATTCCGGTCCTTTGCGTCACGAGTGTGATCGTGACGAGTTCAGTCTCGAGTTGACGAAGAAGCATAGCTAGGCTCCGGATTTGTGTTTCACTTCCGTAATGCTCGTGTAGATAATGTACGTACATGACTCAAGCTCTTATACGAGATCAATATGTAACATCTTATATATGTATACAGCCTAGCCTCCGTGCCAGGTATACCACCCTTCATCAATATTTGTTTCAGGTCGAGGTCGTCGGACGAGAAAACACGCGCATCAATGATCCGGACCGCGGCCTGCTCGCTCCGGCGAGGAGCCGTAGCAGCTGCCAAGGGCGAGCAGCGCCAGCTCGCAAGTCTTTCCCCGTTGCTGCTGCAGCGCCCCGCCTCGTCGTCGCCGGCGTGCCGAGGCTTCCATGGCGGCGCCGCCATCTCCGTGACACGACGACAGTCGCCGGCCGTGCCGCCGCTGTCAGCAATGGCTCCCCATCTCACCACTGCCAACCACAACCGCATGGTATGTAATTCAATTCGCTTCTTCTATCAAATCAACATTGATACATCATTGATCACGAATTCTCGACCATCTTTTTTATAGCGCATACAATCTACGGAGTAGTAGTTATTTCAGCGATGGGTACCGATATTAATTGCGACATATTCCATCGTACATTATTGTGCGTGCGCCGTGCGGTATATATTATTGTTGTGCATGTTTTCTTTATACGGATAATGTAATTGCAGTACGCGACGAGCAAAAGCCCGATGGAGAAGACGAAGGGGGAGCTGCTGCAGCTTCTCCTCGACGATGAGGCCGCCGCCGCAACCAAGCTCCGCATGAAGGAGGAGGAAAAGAAGCTCGTGGAGGAGAAGTTGGCCAAGCGGAAGCTCGCGGAGAAGCTGTTGGCGGAGATGAAGGAGAAGGCGGACGAGATGCTCGCGCTGGTCAGCCGGCAGGCAGCCTCCGGCGCGGCGCAGGACCCGGACGCGCTCGTCATTGCGACGCTGCTGGCGAGGTCGGCGCGGGACGGGCACGATATCAAGAAGCTCAAGAAGCAACTCAAGTACATGGCAGTTGCCGGGATCGCGGGGTTCGCTATGCTGACCTACAAAGTTTGGTAGCAGTGTTTCATCAAAAAAAAAAGTTGGGTAGCAGTGTCCGTGACGCTTAACGCACAGGTTGAATAAAGCATATTGACAATGGCAATTTTTTTATTTTAGATAATAGAAACAAAATTTCAGCAATTAGCAATTGGCGTTTATTCTGTCCCAGCGCTTGGCAGGATGCATGCTTCGATCAATTCAATCCAGAAGCTTAAGCTGATGGAGAAAGCGCACATTGCAATTCACTTAGGCTGCTGGCACTGGGAAACATCTCCTGAGCGAGATATACCGGAGCGAACTCCCGCAGCGGGGTCCTCCAGGAGCTCCTCTACGCAAGGGGAGGGCTGCCTCTCCCCCAAATCTGGCAGAGGCAGCGGAGCTCCCCTGTGGAGCCACCGTGGCGGCGGGCCCACACGCCCAACCGCCTTGATCCGCTCTGCCCGCTGACTCCCACCGCTCAAGGCTGAGCCATGTCCACCACCGCCAGCGGCAGTCGAGCGAGGCCCCTGCGGTCCAGCAGAGTTGGCACGGTCGAGGGACTCGAGCCTGGCGTGGATGTCGCCGGCGCGGCAGAGCACGGCGAAGCCCGAGCGCCGCGCGGTCCGATTCGCCGCCTCCATCGCCCGACGGGGAAAACCCAAGACTCCACGAGCTTCTCCACGCCGAGTCACACTTGTCCCGCCGATCTTTGTCGTCAATCGCCGCTGGAGCACCTCAACGACGTGAAGGCACCGCCGCCGGCCATCGTCTGCCCACTGCGCCCGCGAGCAGCACCTCCAGGACCTCCGCCTGCCGCCGCTCCTCCTCCTCGCTTCCGCTGCACCTCCGCCGCCCGCTGCCGCACCTCCCCGGCTCCATCGGCGCCGGCGGAGCTCCTCCACTCCTCTAGGCAGGCAGTACCACCGGCGCACGTGGGGAGGGGACGCCGAGGAGAGTGGAAGATAGGATAGGGATAGAGCCACGCCGCCCGGGCCCAGACGCCGCCGCTGCAGATGACCTGTCTAAATCAGTGCCTCCTGTGTACCATCAAGTCGCTAGTTCATCGATCGCCCCTCCTACAAATCAACCACTCGGGTACCCCCAGGTGGATTGCCGGTCCTAAGGTCCGACAGTTGGCGCGCCAGGTAGGGGTAGATTGGTGAGCTTTTTCGATTCGAAAACACCGTTGGCTTGATGGCAGATCGATCCGACGTCGTTTACCCGGCGAGCATGAGCGGCAGCCCCAAGTACCTTGCGGGATGCAGCTTCTTCGCCGACACCAGCGACTCCAGCTCCACCAACGCCGACCTGACGCCGGTGGACTCAACCTCGACGACCCCGGGGACTCCTCCCGACGTGCCCGATCAGCTCACGCAGCAGATCGAGCAACTCAGCGTCCGTGAGCGGATCCCAGATCTACTCCCGCGCCGCCGAGTACCTTACCTCGACGAGATCAACCGCATCAACGACACGCTCGCTGAATGCATCGCCATGTCCGAGCGAGTCCTGGACCGCTCGGGGAACACGTTCCCCCACGGACTGAAGAACGCGGCCGCCGACTACTCCGACCGGCTCCCGCAACGCGAGGCCCAGATCCAATCTGGAAACCCGCCCGAACCCACCCAGATTCTAGATTGCGGTGAGTTCCAGGTCGCAACTTCCGTGTTGAGGACCCCCGAGAACTCGGTGGATACCTCCAAGGGCCACACCTCGTGACCAGATCGCGAAGTACTCATCTCCGAGGACCAGCCGACTCAAGACAACGAAACTGCGTTCGTGCGACAACGTCGCATAGACGCCAACATCCTCCGAGCCCAGCGCCGGCAGGCCGAAGCGGCAGAGCGAGATGAAGACGGCGGATCACACCATGAAGGCTTGGACCCGCTGGATCCGCGTAACCTGGCACGCGAGTCCGAACGGGCTCAGGCTGACTACCGCACCCTGTCCGCAGCAATGGCGGCGTGTATCGCCGAGCTGGCACACATGGAGGCCACCCCAGAGGCGGCCCGGCTTCGAGCTCGTCTGACCGTTGCGCAAAACCTCCACCAGCAAGACAGAGAGGCTAGATCAAGATCTAGCCGATCCCGCTCAAGCAGGTCGAGTTCCCGCAGGACCGGGTACAGTGGATCCGACCGAGGCAGGAGCCGACATAGATCTCCAACTCTGGAGGTCATCCCCGAGGAAGTCGATCAAGAACGCACGGCCGACCACCAGCCAGACGAGTCCGAGGGCAGACACCCTCGAAACCGCCGCAATGGCGGCAATAGGCGACGCGAGCGTCGTCGCTATGACGGCGACCTCCGCAACCGGCTACGCAGGCTAGGCCGCGATGTACGTGAAGAACTCGACAAGAGGCATCACGAACGTGACGCCGCTGAGATGGAACGCCGAGAGAGGTATGACCAAGACTTTGGTCGACCCAAACGCCGAAACAGTTACTCCGAGTACTCCGACGTCGACGATCGTCGCGCACGCCGCGAACTTGACGAACGCGACCGGTATGACCGCCGCTATGGCTCACCTAGAGCCCGCGACCGCCGTCACGACGGCGGCAACGACAGCTTCGGCGAAGATGACTTCGAGATCGAAGGCTTTCAGGCTTTCACCAAGCGACTACGTCAGGTCCCATGGCCGGATACGTTCAAACCAGCCATGGTCGAGAAGTTCGACGGCCGCTCCGACCCCAAGCTCTGGATCCAAACCTACATCACGGCGGTCAAGGCCGCACGCGGCAGCACCGACCAGGCGGCAGCC
>OAMR01000042.1:1541298-1561469 GCA_900205405.1 Echinochloa crus-galli
GACAGTCGTACAACTCCTGTCTCTTATACACATCTCGCAGCAGGTGATTATTGCGTGCGTTGCCAAAAGGGCCCCGCCCAGCCAAAGAAACCGCTGCAAGAGAGAGGAACGGAACGGAACGGAACAGTCGCGTGTCTGCTGCTGCGGCGGCGGCTGTCCAGCTTTCGACCGCCTGCAGAATATTCTCCACCGCGTGCTCTTTCTTCAGTTTTTCTCTTCTTTTTTTTTGGTACTAATAAAGCTCCTTTTACTGATATTACCGCACATTGGCTGACATGCAGCAATTTACACGATCAAGATTTTTTTTGTTGAGGTACAGTAGATATCGTTGCAGTGCCCCATTAGTCCATCTCGTTTTCCCTATTGCCCAAAGCAAGGAGCACCAACCATAAAATGTTTGGTAGGGCTCAAGATTTTACTTGTCTACCATTTTACTTCATGATTTTTTTAGATTTCAAAGTCAATACGTGTTGGTGCCTTTTGTCAACTTCCAGCAATCTTCCGTGGAAGATTTTACAATTACTCTGGTTTACACACGTATCAATGTTTACCCAAAGAAATGAGATGAATGCATGTCAAACTAAGAATTTGTCGGCTCAATTGATCTTAAGAGGTTTCGTCATTAAAGAAAACCAATGTTTTTTTTCATTTTCTTATTTTTACCTATGTTCTTGGAAGAAAATGATGTGAGTCGTACTCGACAGTTGGCGCGCCAGGTAGGGGCTGATTGTTGAGCTTTTTCGATTCGAAAACACTGTTGGCTTGATGGCAGATCGATCCGACGTCGTCTTCCCGGCGAACATGAGCGGCAGCCCCAAGTACCTCGCGGGATGCAGCTTCTTCGCCGACTCCAGTGACTCCAGCTCCACCAACGCCGGCTTGACGCCGGCGGACTCAACCTCAACGACCCCGGGAACTCCTTCCGACGTGCCCGATCAGCTCATGCAGCAGATCGAGCAGCTCAGCGTCCGTGAGCGGATCCCAGATCTACTTCCACGTCGCCGAGTACCTTACCCCGACGAGATCATCGACGGGCTCAACCGCATCAACGACACGCTCGCTGAATGCATCGCCATGTCTGAGCGAGTCCTGGACCGCTCGGGGAACACGTTCCCCCACGGACTGAAGAACGCGGCTGCCGACTACTCTGATCGGCTCCCGCATCGTGAGGTCCAGATCCAATCTGGAAACCCGCCCGAACCCACCCAGATTCCAGATTGCGGTGAGTTCCAGATCGTCAGGACCATACTGGAGGCCCCCGACAACTCGGGTGACCCGTCCCAGGACCGCATCTCACGACCAGACCGTGAGGTACTCGTCTCTGAAGACCAGCCGACTCAAGACGGCGAGACCGCGTCCGCACGACAACGTCGTGTTAACGCAAACACCCTCCGAGCCCAGCGCCGGCAGGCTGAGGAAGCCGACCGAGAAGAAGACGAAGGATCCCACCGTGAGGGTGTAGACCCGCTGGACCCGCGTAACCTGGCACGCGAGTTCGAACGAGCTCGAGCCAACTTCCAAACTCCTTCAGCGGCTATGGCAGCATGCATCGCCGAGCTAGACCACATGGAAGCCACCCCAGAGGCAGCCCGGCTACGAGCTCGCTTGGCAGTCGCACAGAACCTCCACCAGAAGGACAGAGAGGCTAGATCAAGATCTAGCCGATCGCGCTCGAGCAGATCGAGTTCCCGCAGGACCGGGTACAGTAGATCTGGCCGAGACAGGCGCCGCTATGGATCCCCAACTCTACGCCCCATCCTAGAAGAGGACGACCTAGAGCGCACGGGCGATCACCAGCCCGACGAATCCGAGGGCAGACACCCTCGAAACCGCCGCAACGACGGCGACAGGCGCCCACATCCCCGTCGCCACGACGGCGACCTCCGCGACAGGCTTCGCGCACGAGGACGTGACGTAAGAAACGACCTCGACAGAAGACATCGCGAGCGTGACGCTGCAGAGATGGAACGCCGTGAACGGTACGACCGGGACTACGGCCGACCCGAGCGCCGAGCCAGCTACTCTGAGTACTCCGAGGCCGGCGACCACCGCGCACGTCGCGAACTCAACGAACGCGATCGATACGATCGCCATTATGGCTCTCCAAGAGCGCAGGGACGCCGCCATAACGCCGACGACGACCACTTTGGCGACAACGACTTCAAGATTGAAGGCTTCCAGGCGTTCACCAAGCGCCTCCGTCAGGTCGCCTGGCCAGATACCTTCAAGCCGGCCATGGTTGAGAAGTTCGACGGCCGCTCCGACCCCAAGCTGTGGATCCAGACCTACATCACCGCAGTCAAGGCCGCACGCGGCAGCACTGACCAAGCGGCGGCCTACTTCCCGGTCATGCTGGGAAAGGCGGCACTCCTGTGGCTCTCCGGATTGCCACCCCAGTCCATCGATAGCTGGGCACAGCTCTGCAAGGTTTTCACCGAGAACTACCAAGCCACGTACACTCGGCCAGGTACTAGATTCGATCTGGATCTAGTACGCCAGAAGAGGGGTGAAAGTCTCCGAGACTACACCAACCGTTTCTTCGACAACCGTAACAAGCTTACGGACGTTGAAGAAAGAGACGTTATAGACGCCTTCCGCCGCGGATTGTACGACAAGGACGTCTTCCGCAACCTGTTCAAGAAAGACCCCAAGACGGTCGGCGAAATGATGAAGGTGGTTGAGGAGGAGGCCCAAGCCGACGCCGCCGAGCTGGCTCAGTTCAGAACAACGGACAGGCGCGACAAAGACCACGATCGCCCTCCGGCCGACCACAAGAAGCCAGAACCAGTACGCAACAGACGCAGCAGGCCTGACGTCACGACAGTTGCGGAGGGCGAAGGCCGTGTGGAGTCAAGATTCCAACCTGATCAGCTCGCCCGTCTAGATGAGCCGTGCCCCCTTCACAAGGACGCAAAGCACTCATTCAGAGAATGCTGGACCTTAAAGAAAGAGCTGGGCATCCCACCTCCACCAAAGAAGCCGCGCTACAACACCAACAACCGCGGCGATAGAAGGGACGACGAACGCCGCAACGAACGTCGCCCCGACCGCCGCAACGATCTTCGCCATGACAACAGAGCGCCGGGTGGCGGCGCCCGCCGCCCAGCACCAGAAGTCGTCCCCGCCGACCAGCACGACAATTTCCAGCATGCCGATCGCCAAGTCAACGTGGTCGTAGGAGGCCCCGACGCGTTCCGCGACAAAAGGAAGACCAAACTACACAGCCGCGAGATAAATCTCGTCGGCACCAAAAGTGTCGAGTACCTCAGGTGGTCGGAAACTCCGATCACCTTCAGTAGGAATGACCACTGGGTCCACTTACCCGAGCCAGGCTCGTACCCCTTGATCGTCAGCCCAGTCGTCGACAAGGCCCTCCTCACCAAAGTACTAATCGACGGAGGAAGTGCGCTCAACATCATCTTCACCAGAACCCTGAACGATATGGGGTTCGACTACAGCAGGCTCAGGGACTCCCACCACCCGTTCTACGGCGTCGTCCCAGGCAAGGCGGCCTACCCAGTGGGAAGAGTGACCCTGCCGGTCACATTCGGCACTCCCTCCAACTACCGCACCGAGTACCTGCACTTCGAGGTCGCTGACTTTGGCAGCTCGTACCACGCGATCTTCGGGCGGCGGGCGGCCCATGTTGGCTCGCTTCATGGCCATCCCCAATCACACCTACTTGGTGATGAAAATGCCGGCCCCGAACGGGGTCATCAGCATCAGGGGCGACGTCAAGACGTCGTACGAATGTGACGGGGAAGCAGTACGCCTTGCCGAGCTCTCACGGCAACTCGGCAACAGTGCCCTCCTCGTAACCGAGGCCAAGGCCAACCCACCTATCGACTCCAAGATACCAGAGCAGGATGCCACCATGACAGCGCTCGAGCCGGACTCGAAGACCAAGGCAATCTCCCTCTTCAGCGACGACCCCAGCAAGACGGCACTGATAGGCCAAGGCCTGTCTCCCAAATAGGAAAGCGCGCTCACCTCCTTCTTGCAGGATAACTGGGACATTTTCGCATGGAAACCCTCTGACATGCCAGGGGTCCCAAGGGAGAAGGCTGAGCACTCATTGCAATTGGTAAAAACCGCTAAGCCGGTCAAGCAGAAGCTTCGACGGTTCGCACAAGATCGCAAGGAGGCCATTAGGGTAGAATTAAATAAGCTCTTAGCAGCCGGTTTCATTCGGGAATGCATGCACCCCGAATGGCTAGCAAATCCTGCACTTGTTAAGAAAAAAACCGATGAATGGAGAATGTGCATTGATTATACAGATCTCAATAAGCATTGCCCTAAGGACTCCTTCCCTCTTCCTCGCATCGATCAGGTCGTCGATTCTACGGCTAGTTGCCTCCTACTCTCCTTTCTAGATTGCTATTCTGGCTATCATCAGATAGCCTTGAACCCAGACGATCAGGACAAGACAGCGTTCATCACGCCTCATGGCATATACTGTTACAAAACGATGACCTTCGGCCTCAAAAACGCTGGAGCGACGTACCAGAAGGCAATACAAGGCTGCCTGGACACTCAGATTGGAAGAAACGCCGAAGCCTACGTCGACGATGTCGTGGTCAAGACCTACGACCCAGACGCCTTGATCGCCGACCTCCAAGAAACGTTCAATAACCTCCGCCGCTACAGATGGAAGCTAAACCCGACCAAGTGCGTCTTCGGGGTACCTTCAGGCAAGCTCCTGGGGTTCCTAGTAAGCCAGCGAGGAATAGAAGCAAACCCAACCAAGATCAAGGCAATTCAAGACCTACCTCCTCCCAAAAACAAGAAAGAGGTGATGAAGCTGACAGGAATGATGGCAGCCCTAAGCCGGTTCATCAGCAAGCTGGGGGAACGCGGGGCTCCTTTCTTCAAGATCTTGAGGAAAGCCGACAAGTTCGAATGGACACCAGAAGCCAATCAAGCATTGGCCGACCTGAAAGCGTTCCTCATCACCCCACCAGTCCTCGCCGGACCGAAACGAAACGAACCCCTCCTGCTATACATAGCAGCCACCACAAATGTGGTCAGCACAGCACTGGTCGTTGAGCGCCAAGAAGACGGACATTCCTATCCGGTACAGAGGCCAGTATACTACGTCAGCGAAGTGCTCGGCGAGTCAAAAATCCGGTATCAGCACCCACAAAAATTACTTTATGCACTCCTAATCTGCTCCAGAAAGCTGCGCCATTACTTTCAGGCTCATCCTATTCATGTGGTGTCCAACTTTCCGCTCGGCGAGATCCTACACAACCGCGATATCAATGGCCGAGTCGTCAAATGGGCAGTAGAGATCGGAAGTTTTGATATAACCTTCAGGTCAAGGCAGTCTATAAAATCCCAAGTATTGGTAGACTTCTTGGCTGAATGGACAGAATTACAAGCCTCTACACCCGCCGAGCCTCCGGAGCACTGGACACTGTACTTCGATGGCGCCCTCAACCTAGAAGGAGCCGGCGCTGGGGTACTCCTCATATCGCCAGAGGGCAAGCACCTCAAGTACGTGCTACAGATACACTACCAGGCGACCAACAATGGCGCCGAGTACGAAGCATTAATCCATGGGCTAAGAATAGCCATCACCCTCGGCATCAAGCGCCTGCTGTGCTTCGGGGATTCAAAGGTGGTGGTAGAGCAGGTCAACAAGAACTGGGAATGCTCCAAAGAAACCATGGACGCCTACTGCGCAGAAGTCCGCAAGCTAGAAGCCCACTTCTACGGCTTAGAGTGCCGCCATGTCCCGCGGGAAGAAAATGTCGCTGCAGACGTCCTTTCCAAACTCGGATCTAAACGCTCTCAAGTACCGCTGGAATATTTGTACAAGACCTGCGAAAGCCGTCGATCAAGCTGACAAACGAAAGTGATTATCCTACCGCCTCTGCCGACCAGGTCGTCGCAGCAGTTTCAACTGCCCCAGAAGTAAAAAACGAAGAAGACTGGCGAGAGCCACTCATCGCGTTCATCAAAAATGACCGCATGACTATAGACAATAAACTCGAGGAAGACAAGGTCGCCCTCGAGCAGCTCAGCCGGCGAAGCGCCAACTACGTAGTAATTGGAGCCGAGCTCTACAGAAAGTCAGCATCCTCAGGAGTACTCATGAAGTGCATCCTGCAAAGTGAAGGTCTGGCACTACTTCATGAAGTCCACTCCGGCACATGTAGCAATCACGCGGCAGCAAAAACACTGGTCGGAAAAGTCTACAGATCCGGGTTCTTTTGGCCCACGGCGGTCTCTGACGCAAAAGAACTCGTTCGGCGTTGTGCCGGGTGCCAGTTCTTCCAAAAGCAAAAGCACCTGCCGGCTCAGGCACTACGCACCATCCCACCATCCTGGCCCTTCGCAGTATGGGGGCTCGATAACGTGGGACCATTCAAGCCAGCCCAAGGGGGAGTCAAGCACTTGCTCATCGCGGTGGACAAGTTCACCAAATGGATCGAGTACAAGGCTGTCACCGACACCAAGTCGGCCACAGCAGCGGCTTTCATCGAAGAGATAACGCACCGCTTCGGTGTCCCAAATCGCATCATCACCGACCTAGGCTCGCAATTCACGGGACACGAGTTCTGGGATCTATGCCAGGACAGACAAATCGACGTGTACTACTCATCGTCAGCCCACCCACGGTGCAACGGGCAAGTCGAGCGCGCAAACGGCATGGTCTTGGACGCCCTCAAGAAGGAAATCTACGACGCCTTAAACCCACGCGCAGGACGCTGGGCCAAAGAAGTGCCACACGTGGTATGGGGCCTCCGTACTCAGCGAAGCCGAGCAACTGGTTATTCTCCGTTCTTCATGGTCTACGGATCAGAAGCTGTTTTACCAGCCGACCTCGCCTTTGCCGCACCACGCATCAAGAACCACGAAGAAGGAGAGGCCGAGTCGAGTCGACAGGTCGACGTAGACGCGCTGGAAGAGCACAGGCTATGCGCCTTAACCCGGCAAGCGCGCCATGAGCAGCAGATACGCCGGTACCACGACAGGAACGTCAAAGAACGATCCCTGAATGTAGGCGACCTCGCCCTACGCCGAGTCATGAGCTCAACAGGCCAGCACAAGTTGTCTGCGCCATGGGAAGGCCCGTTCATCGTCAAAGAAGTTGTCTCTCCAGGAACCTACCGCCTAGAATGGGCTGATGGCAACCCGGTTCTCAATGTTTGGAACATCCAGCACCTCACTAAGTTCTATCCATAAATACAGCGATGTATCTTTACCCTGTCATCCTAATTATTCAATAAAGTTCCATTTGCTCCAATCTTGTGTCTGTCAACCAAATGCATTCACAAATAACTCTCCTATGATGACCACACGCTCGTCCTCCATTTAAGTTACTCACGGAGTAACCAAATCTAACACGGCAAGTCCGATTCACTATATCCAAAATCTAAACACGCGTGAAAGTACTTGGACGAGACCCTGCCTACGACTAAGCCTCCATGCAGAGCATCGTAGCATGTAGGAGTGCTGCCTCCACGAGAGCTCCAGCCAGTTCTTTGCCCGACTGCCTAACGCTTGTCACGATTGCGGTAAAGTGATAGGGGTTGATAAAATCGACTCGACCAAAAATCGTCAACAAGCTAGCAATCATTATTACATAACATGACCACCAAAAGCTACATAATGTCTTTCTGTTCTCCCCTAGCAGGTCACTCGCCCGTTACATCAACAATGCTGCGGACTACATCGATCGCCAGGCCAGCAAAGGACTCGGCCAGATCCTCGAACTGCTGCTCCGACAAGTCGGGGTGATACCCATCGCGAATGTCTTCAAGGTCGAGGCTGGGGTGGTATGAGCGAACGAGCGCTAACGTGTACCTCACAGCGTATCTGGCGGTCTCCGCGGCCACTCCTCTAGTGTACTCGGGCAAGTGTTGCAGCCGCTCCACGATCGGCACCACAAGACGGTCGTCTGGAGCCTGGATCTGGTCGCACGCCGTCACAGCTGCCCGCTCCAAAGCATTGTACCGACCAGCAGCCTCTGCGAAAACGAGCAAGTTTTAGAGCAACCAACGTATCATGAATACCACGAAGGCGACAGAGCTCTGAAGGTATCTTCACCTGTCATGGCAGTGTTGTGGGCACCCACGGCCCGGCTGTGCGCGATGGCAAGGTCTTGTATCTCCTTCTCCATGGCCGCAACCTTCTCCTCCAAGACCTTCTTTTCACGGGCATGACCTGCGCAATAAAGCCAACCATAGCCAAGTGTCATAGCTTCGTGCTGAGTACATGAGGGAAACTCAAGACGACGGCGCACAGGCTTCCGCTCACTTTCTACGGCACGCTTCAGCTCGGCGTCCCTCTCCCGCAACGTGGCTGCAACGTCCTTGAACTTCTGGTCCACCGTCGCAAGTCGGCCCTGGATCCGCTCCATCTCTTTGGCATGATCTGAGAGACCAAAATCTAGAAAGATAAGGACCACAGTCTGCACCATCTTGTACTCGGAAGACAAGTGCTCACCTGTATTGGCGGCCTCCAGCTGAGCGACGAGTTCTTGGTTGAGCTGCGCCAGGCCCTCAGCATCCTTGTCCCTCTGGATCGCGACACCTCGAGCCTCACTGGCAATAGTTCGGACCCGAGTTCTGAGCTCCTGCAGCTCCAAATACTCATCCTCCGCCACACGCAACAAGCGCGTGCTCTCCATGGTTCCAGACATCAGCACCTGCGCCAACCAAGGTTCAGAACAGAAGATATGGGGAACACGCTACGAGAGACAGATCAACTCACCTCCATGTCCTCCAACATCGAGCTCGACGAATCACGGATCCGCTCAAGCGCCGCCTTGTTTGCATTCGCAATGCGCTCAAAGCGCTCTCGACGGGTCAGCTCCTCTTCTTCCTCTTCCGGTTCAGCGTGCTGATCCGGAAGCGCGTCGTCCTCGAGCTCTGGCATGGCCGGCTCCTCTTCGTCGACCTGAGCGTCCGGCCTGACCTCCGCCACCACAACCTCAAAGGCCCCTGGGCCCGACCCAGCAGCAGCACCTCTTGCTGACGACTCGGGCACCTCCGCCGTTGGTACACCCTGCTCCGAAGCCGGCGCATTCTGGGACGAGGAGTCTCCTAGATCGCCGCCGCCGTCAGACCGAGTATGTGAGGTGTCCGACAGCACGGCCACCCTCCTGAAAAGCGTTGTAAGCGCAAAGAAAGCAATGACAAAAAAGTCTGAGTCTTCAAAGAGGAAACGTCCGAGCAGCACCAACTTAACCAAGCTAAGGCTCTAACCTGTTACTCCTGCTCGGCCGCTTGAGCACCAAGCCAGCCGGACGAGGTGGCCGGCCGTCCCCTGGTGAACGCACTGGCGTGGAAGACGGCACCAGCGCGGTTTCCACAGAGGCGTCGGGACCCCGCTCTTCGTCATCTACGTCCGGGGAGGCCCCCGTACTCCCTCCAGCAGGAGAAGCACGGTCCGACCTCTGCCTTTTGGTGCGCAGCGCACCAGACGACAGCTCCTGCGCCTGCGCCGACCTCTTCCGTGACTCGGCTGCCACGGACGACAACCTCCGCACACCAGCCCGGGTCCGAACGGCGGTAGCCGCAGATTCCACGGGAGCCGCTCCACCTGACCCCGGGGGAGAACCGAGCTCCTCCGAAACCCAGTCCTCAAGGTCCTTCATGATCGGCAGCAAGTCGTTCCTCGCCTCCTCCGGTCGCATCACCTTCTGCCTCGACGCTGGCCCTGCCACAGGAAGCGGCGCCGGGCAGAAGAAGCGCTTGGTCACCTCCTAACATGAAGAATAAAGAGTTCAGTCAAACAAAAAGCAAGGTATCAAGAACAATCTAAAATAAGAACAAGAACTCGGCATGGAAACCTTACCGCAGGAGGAGGGTTCTTCAGTGCATATGGACGCGGCGCGTTGAGGTTGTTCACCTCGCCCTTCATCATCGTTCCCACGCGCCGCAAGACCTCATCCGAGTCGAACCCCCGTGACGTTTCCCGAGCCGGGTCCAAGCGCCCCGAGAACTCGAACGCCGGGTGAACCCGGTCCTTGATCGGCTGAATTGTCCGACCAACAAAGGACACGGTAACAGCCATAGCGGTCAGTCCCCTCTGCTTCAGGCCGGAAATCATTGACATGAGTTCTGGGATATCATTGCACTCGCCCCCAACGGATTGAGCTCGCCAGGACTCCTGCTCCTTTGGCGCCTTGCCGGTCCTACTCGGCAGCACTGGCGGCTGGTCTACCATATAAAACCAGTCGCGGCGCCTCTCCTTATGGCAATCTAGCAGCTGCAGGTCAAAAAACTCCCTTTGCCTACCCATGCGCAGCGCTATACCCGCCCCGCCGGTAATCCGGGTGGGACCATCGCCTCTAGGCCCAGACCCAATGCGCTTGACGCGATACAAGTATCGCCACAGATGAAAATGGGGAGCAATTCCAAGGAAGGCCTCACAGAGGTATATGAAGAACGAAATGTCGAAAATCCCATTGGGATTGAGATGAGAAAGCTCCAGACCGTAGTAATGCAGCAACCCGCGGAAGAAATCACTGGATGGCGTGCTGAATCCACGCTCGACGAAGTGCGTGAAGACAGCCACCTCGCCGGTGTTCTCGAACGGCCTCTTCTCCTTCCCCGGCAGCCTCCACGACAAGGTGTCCTTCGCCGGGAGCACGCCGCGGTTCGCCAAGTCTTCAAGGCGCTCCATCGTCATCTTCGTCTTCCCCCACGCCGCCTCCTGCTCGGCCTCCGACGGCACCCCAGCCGCCGCCAGAGCCTCAAGAGCGGCGCGCTCAGCATCTTGGTCGGCCATTGCTGAGCGAGGCAAGATGGAGGGAAGGGAGGAAGTGAGAGGCGGGCGCTCAGTGGCCTCGGTAACCGCGCTTCGCAAACGGTGGAGTGAGAGAAAAGAGGAGGAAGAAGGCGAAGGGTGCGGCGCAACGGTGGGATGACGACGACGGCGTCCCTGGTCGCGTATTTATAGCATGGCGCCGCCCTGACCTAACGGCTCCGAAACTAACGGACGGAATCCGCGGGATCGGCGATATGCGATCCGCAGGATCCGAAATTGACGGACAGGATAAGGCTTCCATATCAAGCGACTCGGCGCGTTCCAAGAGAACCACGCCAAGTCCCTCGCAAGCTCGGGCGCTGGGCGCCGTACTACGACTCGGCGCGTTCCAAGAGAACCACGCCAAGTCCCTCGCAAGCTCGGGCGCTGGGCGCCGTACTACGACTCGGCGCGTTCCAAGAGAACCAGGCCAAGTCCCTCGCAAGCTCGGGGGCTGGACGCCGCACTACGACTCGGCGCGTTCCCAGAGAACCAAGCCAAGTCCCTCGCAAGCTCGAGGGCTGGGCGCCGGACTACGACTCGGCGCGTTCCAAGAGAACCAAGCCAAGTCCCTCGCAAGCTCGAGGGCCCGCCCTGACCTAACGGCTCCGAAACTAACGGACGGAATCCGCGGGATTGGCGATATGCGATCCGCCGGATCCAAAATTGACGGACGAGATATGTTTCCATTTCTTAGGACTCGGCGCGTTCCAAGAGAACCAGGCCAAGTCCCTCGCAAGCTCGGGGGCTGGGCGCCGCACTACGACTCGGCGCGTTCCCAGAGAACCAGGCCAAGTCCCTCGCAAGCTCGGGGGCTGGGCGCCGGACTACGACTCGGCGCGTTCCAAGAGAACCAGGCCAAGTCCCTCGCAAGCTCGGGGGCTGGGCGCCGTACTACGACTCGTCGCGTTCCAAGAGAACCAGGCCAAGTCCCTCGCAAGCTCGGGGGCTGGGCGCTGGGCAGGGTTCACTATGACTACATGGCAGGGCACAGTTCACCACCACCATGAAAACGAACATGTTCATATTAAACAACTTGCGACTCGCAAGGTTTACAAAGACAAAGTACATCTGGCCAACGGCCATTTCAAGGTACAAAGATATGAGTCCCCAACTACAGGACTCTTGGACCATTTCAGTTGGTCGGCTGGCACACGATCGCCGGAAGCAGTTTCCACAGCTTTCTCGACGATTTTCTTGTGGCATCCACCAACTGAAGAACCTCGTGGCTGCATTGCTGGAGAAGGGTGAGGACCAGGCACTACCACGGCAGGTGCCCAGCCCCAGACCGTGAAGCTCGTCCTTGACGCGCTTATGAAATCAGCCATCAATTCGGCATCATTCGCAAGCATCCCGGCGGAGCGAGTACTTACCATAGCCTCTTCGCCCGGACCCATCAAGAAATAGGCACCTCTCCTGCCTATGGCAGGCGCGCCGCCCGGCTCCTTTCCCGTAGCATGTGCACCACTCTTCGACGATTTTCTTCTGGCATCAATGGCGAACGCCAAGGCATGTACCCTGGCCTCCTCTACCCTCGGCTACAACTCTCTCAGGAAGGAAGACCTTTAGGAACCACATGGTGGCTACCGCCTCTAAAAACACCTTGGTGGCGAACAGCGCTGGAGTTTCTATTTATAGGCCCCGCGGGGTCACGAACCTGTTCGTCCGTGAGCCATCAATACGCCCGGGAACGGACGCGCATGCGTTTCGCCTTTTCCCCAGGTGGGTGGTCATCAATGCCCTTGACTGAGCATGCTCAGTGGCGGGATTCCCGCATGGCCAGTAACAGCAGCTTTTGACCGAGCCGGCTCGGTCCATCCTTATCAACACACTGTTGAGTCACGGATGCTAGTAAAACTTGGCCCCTTCCTTGGTGGCAGCATGCTCTCACCTATGCAACTCAGCCAATTTGACTGAGCAAGCCCTCAACCCGGAAAGTATCCTTGGTGTTAGCAAGCCTTCACCAACTCTTGGGCGACATGTTGCCTACTCATTTTTTGAGCCTTGGCTCGCTTATACTAACCAACCCAATGCTCGGGGGCTACTGTACGTACAGTGCTCCTACTCGTCGCCCTGTACTCGGCCCTCATGAGGACCGAACGACTACCTCGAAGAACTCGGCGTCGATGTTGGGTGTTCTTTTTTTGAGCACCGCCCACCCTTGTGCCGACTACAAGTTGAAGCACCTTCAGCCGACCTCATTGGCCTTGGCACTTCGCCAAGCAGTTCGGCACGCGCCTGCACGTTGCTCGGGGGCTTGTGGGATATGGGTACCCCTGGGCCCACTGTCGGACCAGATTACGGCGGTCAAGGCCCACCTCTGACAGGCCCATGAGCCGACCCCTATGCGGCCCATACGGGCCCCCTGACTTGGCGGACAAGATAACAACAACCCGGCGGGCGGCTCATCCGGATATCCAGGGATATTCTAGTTGTAACCGACCCGGACTAGAGTCCTGGTCGGAGTCAAGTAGGTTTAGATGGAAACCGACTTGTAAACCCTAGCCCGCTACCCTATATAAAGTGGCCTAGGGTACCCTCATGAAGAACGACGCATCTCATCCTGTAAACCATACGCTCGCCCAAGCTCCTGAAGCTCGGCCGGTACCCAGCAATACAAACGACGCCACCGACACAGGACGTAGGGTATTATACCACCGGGTAGCCCGAACCTGACTAAATCAGTGCCTCCTGTGTACCATCAAGTCACTAGTTCATCGATCGCCCCGCCTACAAATCAACCACTCGGGTACCCCCAGGTGGATTGCCGGTCCTAAGGTCCGACAGGGGGGGGGGAAGGCGCCAAGGAGAGGGGAAGAGACGATGGTGGCGTCGGTGGGAAGAAGAACGGTAAAAGAAAAAAGAAATAGAGTGGGTCCCACGCATGGGTAGTTGAGATGGTGGAGTAAAATATGTGTTAGTTGGGATAGAGGAAGAGTATAGGGAGAGATGAGTGCGGAAGAAATTGAGATAGGGGAAGAAATCTCGATGACTAGTTCGATGGCCAAAGATATCCGGTTTTGAAGTTCGATGGTCAAAATCAAACTCATGCAAGAGTTGGATGGTCAAAAATGGACTTTTTCCTTGTTTTAAAGATAATCTAATTTAGTAAATTTTAATTTTAAAACCGTAAAGGCACATGTGTCCTTTTTAATAAAATATGTTTATATGCATACGTTATATCATTACAAAAAGTTTCATGAATTTTAAAAGTTATTTCGAGGTTGTTTTGCTTGATTTATTTGAAAGTATTGATGGAAATGTCAAATAAGAAATAAAGTTAAAAGTCGATGTCAAATAGAGAAAACAAATTCAGGACTTAAAAAAGAAATCGGTATTTGTTTTGATGTCAAATAAAGAATTTACTCTCAAAAGATCCTGGAGACAGAAGCCGATTGAGGAAGGAAGAGCCCAACATACCAGCTCTGCACGGCTCCACCTCGACCTCGCGTCCAATCGATCATCTTGTCCCTCGCCTTATGGACACCGGTGCTGGCACGCTCAGGCACTGCCGTGATCCGTGGGAGAACGGCTGGGCTGGAGCTTAGCTATGGCAGAGCGGCATCGCGTGGACCGGAGCATGCGTGTGAGCAACATCGAAATAGTAGCATCAGAGGCGGCAGACATCAACGGCTTTGACGGAGATGCAGCAAAGCAACCGGAAGAAAGGATAAGAAAGGAGAGCGAGATAAAAAAATGACGCCGAGCAGGCGAGCAGCTGCTTCTATTGGACGGCAAGGAAAAAAATATAAGAAATGGATGGATAAAGAAGCAAAAACAGGTAGAAAAAAGTCCAATGAAGATGCTCACTTCTTAGTAAGGAGCTCAGTGTACTTTGACGTAGGTAGATAAGCCTGGTTTGTATCACTGTCAGAAGGCATTTATAATTCTATTTGCCACTTGATTCAATAAAAGGTGGTGTTTCTCAAAAAATAAAAAAAATAAAAAAGGAAAATGTCCACTTTACACCCTTCAATTAGTACGATAGTCCGTGTTTCAACCTTAAAGTATAAAACTAGACACCACAGGCTATCTAATTGTTAAAACCGACACATTTGGTCCATCGGTGGTTTCTAAGGTGGTTTTGCATTCTCTAGAAATCCTACTATTCTTATAAAGTTGTAGATGTACGGACGCCATTTACTGTTACACTGTTCATTTTCACTGTGCACCCTCTCACAGTTTACTGTTACACTGTAGTCGGCCCGTGTCCACCGTTCGATCCGGAACGAACGGCCTGCTCGCTCCCACGTACAGCTGCTTCCAGAAGCATCACGTCCGGTCCAGGCTGCCACGGTGCCACCTCGCTTCACCGCTTAAAGCCTCAGCGCCACTGAGCCACCGAGAGGGGATCCGTGCCGGGCCACCACCTCGCGCCTCCCCTGCTTCTTACGCCGGCCCTGCCTCCCGCGAGCGCGAGGGGATCCCGAGCTGGAGCTGCGAGCGCGAGCGCCGCCACGGGAGCCGCCGCACGAGCCGCGGCCGCAGCCATGGGAGACGCCGCGCGAGCCGCTGGCGCAGCCATGGGGAGCTGCCGGCCGCCTTCCTGCGGAGGGCAGGCGCCGCCACCGTCCCGCGGTGAGAACGGGCGCCGTCCGCGCCGGTGAAGACGAGTGTGAGCGAGGAAGGCAGGGGAGGGGAGGTGACCCGGCGGAGCCCAAATGCGCAGCGTCAGCGGGCAAGGGAGGGGGCAGCGGATGGGAGGGAAGGGGGCGGCGGAGCGGAGGAAGCCGGCCGAGACGGAATAAAGAAAGAGAAAATGGGGAGAGGACGGGCGGAGATAGAAGAAAGAGAGGGAGAGAGGGCTGGGTGCACGCGCTGTAGAGCTGGAGACTTGAAGGAGAGAGATAAGATAGGATTAAAAAATGGATGGCCTCGGACTCGGTGAAAGGATACGCACACCATGAAATGCTTTCGGCCAATAATAAGCAAAATTAGATAAGCAGATGGCTCAAGAATTCAATAGCAAAGGCAATTTAGAAATGTAAATTTATATTGTACATAAATATAAAATGAGACGGCGCCAAAAGCTGGTAACAAATATATCAAGAGCTGAGTTCACGCATAGATGACATGGCAACAATTAAACTTTTTTGGAAAATAATTTTTGGGAACTGTTGGTGGAGGTGGTCTTTTTTTCATCCCAAAAGTTTTGACAAGGTCACAAAATCATCTTTTTAGGCCTTTGTTTTTTAGTACTCTTAGAGATGCTTTTACAATGTACTTTTCATCTGCTCACTCCATTCTCTTTTAAAAAGGCATCGCAAAAGTGAAATGGTGTATGCGTTTTCAATATGTACAGATAAGCAGAGCTATTATACTTTATTAATTATTAGTGGTACCAAGATTTGCGGGTAACTATGTTATTCATGGCTGCTGATTAATAGAGGCCAACCTATGTTAATCAGTATGTTTCACATCTGGTACTGAAGGAGCAACATTATTATTGTTTGAATTTAAATTACTTTCTTATCCTATATAACGCAACTGCCATACACATATCCTAATTTCAAACACCAAAGAAAAGGGGTACGAATATTACGGCAATCTTTTTTCAGATACTGTTATATCTCACGAGGAAATATAAAAACAATAGCCAACGAAAACATACCGCAGCAAAGCGCGGAGCGCCATCTAGTTTATTTTTTATATTCTAGAAATTCATAATTAATTCATTTTAAATTAGAAAAATCTGAAATTGGTATCTATTTTTGGTAAAAATATAGCCTTGTCTGTTCGTTCTCTAATTACAGTCATTCTTATCATATATATATGCATGTGCCCTAGTGTTTTGTTGCTTTTAGTTATGCATGCTTTTTTGTACACTATATTGGAGTATAAGGTAAAAATAATTCCAAATGGAGTGCTAATAGTTAGGTCGACTTGTCTGTTCGTTCTCTAATTACAGTCATTCTTATCATATATATGCATGTGCCCTAGTGTTTTGTTGCTTTTAGTTATGCATGCTTTTTTGTACACTATATTGGAGTATAAGGTAAAAATAATTCCAAATGGAGTGCTAATAGTTAGGTCGTTTTTTAGAATTCTTTGGTAATATTTTCATATTTGTATGATTTAAAATAAATTATCTATGATTTTTAGATCAAATCAGATTTTTTTATTCTTTTTATAAAATAGAAAATCACCTTTCAAACTACTCAAAAGACCAAATTTACCTGGTTTTAATAGTTGAATAGCCCTTTCTACCCGGTTTTATACTTAAAGGTTGAAAAATCAGATTATCATACTAATTGGAGGGTGTAAACTGAACTTATCCCTAGAAAAAAAAGATTACAAAAGAAATGAAAAGGTTGAAAGAAAATCACATGTGAATTTATAATTATATTAATTAGTTCTTTTGACTTCACTTAAAAATGTAAAACTCCTTTGTGAATCGAATAAGATAGCAAAGGTTACAATGGACATTTTGCCATTCGTGAATCTGTAGTAGCCGTTTTGCCAAACGTTTTTCAAAGCAGTTTTGGCTCCATAAAAAGAGCTGCTTCATTATAAGAACCGTAGTCGGAGCCGTTTTGAGAGAAGCCAGAGCTCTGTCAAAGGGGCCTTAGAAGTCAGATATAATTTTTTTTTTATTGCGGCTACTACTACACAAAACATTTGTAGGTCCAATTGAAAACCTATTTGCGAGCGTGGGATCTCAGTTGCTTGAAATATGCAAGTCCCTTTTATGTTCTTGCATTTTCCCTAGAATAGGACCTGGATCTCATTTGCTTGAAGTCTGCAATATCATGTAGAATGATTATTGTACAGAAACTATGTGTTGAATGTAAAAGTGAATAGTGATATGCGACTGATTGATAGTACTGTGAACACAGAATTACAGGTATATACAACCCCCAAGGGGTGCATGCCCAAGGGACATGTCCATACGGGAACTGCCAGAAGCAGTTATGCTAATGATTCTAATGATTCTAATTATCCTAATTGATCACTAATAACTAATCTTAACACTATGCTCTCATTTGCCTGCACATCTTTCTCAGCGCTGTCGTCTTTTGCATCTGAAAGAAATGTCACTTGAGGAATTGATAATGAACAAGCTAAGTCACTTGTGGATGCGAGCTCTCAGGGTACATGAATAATGCAAACAAAATTTGCCACTCTTCAATATATTAAACCGTACATTGCGATTTGTAGAATATCATAGTTACAGTACTTGGTCAGGACTGCATGAATCATTGCTATGCATCATGTTTTTACATAGAAGATTCGTCTTCCGTATTACATTATTGCAATAACAGCGTGCAGTTTACTGAAAAAAGACGTGTTTTGTCAGCTGAACTTTTTTTTTGAATCATTTTGTCTGCTGAACTTGCAATTTCCAGGGCGATCCATGTTTGTAATTATCGGGGGAAGGGAACCCCGAATCAGTATTTTTAGACTACAACTGTTGGTGTCAGTTTGTGGTGGAGCACGGCCGGCGAGAAGATGGTGGGTGGTTTTGGTGGATCTAATCTGATGCGGCAAATCTTGGCTACATATCATCAGGCACCCTCCAAGCGAATTTTGCACGGTTTCCTTTTGTTTTTTTTCCTTAAGTTACAAATTCGTTTGGAACTAGCTGCGCCTACTACTACCTCCGTTCCAAATTACTATTCGTTGTTGACTTTTTTCATCATCTTTGACTATTCGTCTTATTCAAAAATTTTGTCCAAATATACAAACCAATAAGTTATATTTGAAGTATATACGATGATGAAGCAAGTCACATACAAAATAGATGATACTTGTGAAATTTTTTGAATAAGACGAATGGTCAAACGTTAAACGAAAAAGTCAACAATGAATAATAATTTGGAACGGAGGTAGTACTTCACAAGAGATCAAGAGTTCAAGACTAAGAGCAACTCCAGTGGACTACTTAAAAATGAGCCTCTATATTTTAGTTTAAGGGCCAGATTTAAAAATTTAGAGGGATAAATGAGAGGTGTGCTCCAGCTCAACTGACTAAACGTAACCCCTATCCATCTGACAAATGGGCCCTCCATCTGACTCTACTGTTCACTCCGTGAGCCTTCTCTCTCCTCCTGCTCTGAACGCTTCGCCAACAGCTGCAATCCCCCCGCTCCTGGCCTGCGCTCCCGTCCTCTTCCTCCTGCTCGCCGCGGCGGCGCTCCTAGCACTGACGGTGCCCCAGACGCCGCCTCGCTACTCAACCAGTCGCCCACTCCCCCACAACGACCCCTAGCCAGCAGCAGGTCGCAGCTCGAGCTCGCCGGCTGTGGCAAGCAAGAGATATCAATTTCATTCTCTGGATTCCGTTTCCTTTGGCCCGTGAACGGCGTGCGCACGCATTCTCCTCGGCTCGTTCTAGCACAATGGGGGCTGCAACTCGTGCGACGCCACGGCGGCGGTGGCGGCGGCGCTTGGGTCGACGCCGGCGGAGGTGCGGTTGGTGCTGGTGGACGGCGCGTTGCGGCGGTTCCCTGGCGGCACGCGCGCGTCGCAGGCCGTGAAGGCGGTGTCCGGTGCAGTGCGGACGGGCTGGAGCTCGGCGGCGCGACGACGGGGGTGGGGCCCGAGGACCTCTTGGCAATGTCGCCGGACCTGGTGCTCATCACGCAGAGCCTCGACGACCAGCCATGTCCGGACGCTGACGCAGCTGTCCGCCATGGCGCCCGATTTGCCGCTGGTGACGAGCCGATTTGCCGCTGGTGATGACGCCCAACGCGCAGCCAATGCTCGCCTCCCTGCCCACGCCCTTCCGCCGCGTCACCTACCTGGAGCCCGGCGACTCCACTGCCACCGGCGGCATGCTCCGGGTGCTGGCCACCGCAGGGCCGGTGTTGGGGCCAACTTCACCCTCGTCTCCGTCCAAGAGGACGCCGTCGACCTGCCCAGGCTGCTGCGAGCCAGATACGTGGTGCCAATGGGCGGCGGCGGCGGCGGCAGCCCATATCGGCGTACGGAGGCGGCGGTGGCGGTGGCACGTGCAGGCGTACGTGCATAAACAAAACAGGCGTAGTACGTGTTGCATGTTCAATTCAACACGCGCCGTAGTCTAATCTAAAAATACTAATTCTGGGCATCATATTCATCACGCCGGCCAAGAACTGCATCATACCGATCCGTGTCGACACGCCCGCTGCCGCGCCGCCATGATCCGGAACGCGCTCTGCGCGCTGCGCCGGGCCCCGGCGGCGAGCCTCCGGCGAGCAGGGCTCCACGGCGTATCCGGCGGCGGCAGTGTACTTCTCCGCACGCACGCCGTGCCGCCGCCGGCCATGTCGACCGCCGTGGCATCGGCTATTGCCGCTCGGCGTCTGTCGACGAATTATGTCGAGCACGTCTAACCGGGGATACCCCGAGGAGTAGATTTATGTGGGTCTCGCCTAGTTCTAGGAACGATGGTGCACGAACAACACAATTTAGACAGGTTCGGGCCGCGA
>OAMR01000042.1:1562032-1572194 GCA_900205405.1 Echinochloa crus-galli
TTGTAATGCATGTAAAGGTTTTCGCTCGTGCTCTTGTTAGACTTTCAACCACTCAAGTAGTAGTCCTGTTACGTTTAAACACTTGGTCCCGCTTAACCCGTCCTTTTAAGGTGCATAGGTGTTGCGAGTGAGCCGAAGCTTCACGAATTAAGGTGCATGCTACCGAGCGACGTTTGGCCATTAAGAGATGACAACAAGCATAAAGTAGTCGACATGCGACAAAAATATGCGTGGTACGCAAAAAAGTAGTCGGTAAGGACTGTCTCCTGTTGGAGAAGTCGCGCGAGGGACTTGGAACCCATCGGCGAAAATTATTATTGTTGTTGATGAAAGTACTCTTTCAGAGTAGTCGGCTCATGGCCAAGCATGTATTTAAATAAACTGATAAACTTAATATGAAGAAAAAATAAAAATAATTATTAAATAAGACTTAGCTTTGTTCGCGGACGATCGTCGACGAAGCCGTGGTGATTGGCGATGAAGCCGACTAGTCGGAGTCGATTTCGACTAGTTGTTGATGAAGCCGTAGTCGCTCTCGACTAGTTTAACTAGTCGAGGTAGGTAGTCGAAGTAGTCGTCGTCGTTCGATGCCGCCGAACGTCGATGTAGTCGAAGTAGTCGTACGCTAAGTTGATGTAGCCGGACGTTGATGTAGTCGTACTCGCGTTGAAGTCATTGTCGACGAAGCTGACTAGTCGGGACATGTCCCTGACTAGGTCTTGATCATGCACGAGTTGTTGCAGACTAGTTTCGGATCGAACCGAGCAGTCCTCGTCGCTGCGCTTGGTCTTGAAAATCTTGAAGCTTTTGGGTAGGCCTTCATGTACGTGTAGTAGAATTCTACCGGGAAGCTTTGATCATGTAGAATATGCGATGAGCTCTGCAACTCGCCGTGCATGTAACCGAAAACACTTGCTGCAGCTTTTTAAGAGAAAACGTGGACGGCTTGGTCTCTGACTTTTAGTCCGACTCGGAATAGATGCACGTAACCGAGTTGAAAGTGAAACCGGATGACTTGCGATCCTATCCCGTGTCAGAATCGGCAAGTAACGTGGAATCAATCTGTCGATCCAATCTGAAGTTGACACGGCACTTCCTGCCGGGTGGTCTCGACGTTGAATCCAGTCTCGCCGAGTAGACTGATTTTGTCGATGATGTTGAAGTTGATCCCATCGCGCCTAATGTTGAACTTCGGTGAGATAGCCCCACGGTGGGCGCCAAGTGTCGACGAATTATGTCGAGCACGTCTAACCGGGGATAACCCGAGGAATAGATTTATGTGGGTCTCGCCTAGTTCTAGGAACGATGGTGCACGAACAACACAATTTAGACAGGTTTTGGCCGCGAGTAGCGTAATACCCTACGTCCTGTATGGCTGATTGTATTGTCTTGATGGTGTGCTTTGCCTGTTAGGCTTGTTGGACCTGTTGGTCTCTCTGGATCTGATCTGATCTACCGAACTAGGGACCCCTACCCTCCTTTATATATCCCAGGGGGCAAGGTTACATGGTAAGTACCCTAATCGGTTTACAATTGGGAGTCCTAGTCCTAGTAGGAGTACAGAGTAGTTGTCCGAGTAGTTCTACTAGGACTCGATCTTCTATCTTGAGGGTATCCGGGGATCCTAGTAGGAGTACAGAGTAGTTGTCCGAGTAGTTCTACTAGGACTCGGTCTTCTATCTTAAGGGTATCCGGAGATGTGTATCCCACAGCGTCTCAGCACCGCCGCCGGGCGCAGCATGGTACGTACCTAAAGATGTACCTCGACATATCTATCAATCTATCATGTATATATAATCTGCGACGATAGATTGTGATGAGCAATAACATCTTTTCGACCGATCAAAAACCGCAGGGGAGCAATTCCTTGGAGAAGGAGAAGTCGGCGCTGCTGAACCTCGTCCTTGAGGAGGAGGCAGCGTCGGCCGCCGCCGCGCGCGAAGAGCTCGCCGGTGGTGCGGTGGCGAAGAGCCATTGGGAGCTCAAGCTGGAGAAGGAGGGGATGTTGAGGAAGGAGGCGGAGGCCAGGAAGTTGGGGAAGAAGGCGAAGACGGAGGAGGTGCTGGCAATGATCGGCCAGCAGGCGGCGTAGGGCGCGGCCACGGACACGGAGGCGCTCCTGCTGGCGAGGTTGGCGCGGGCCGAGCAGGAGATGGAGGACCTCAAGAAGAGGCTGAGCGGTGTCTGGTTTCTAGTCTATGTTGGTTACGGCTTCATACTGCTGCTACTGGTACGCGTTGTGCATGCCATCAAACATATCATCGAAGAGGAGAGAAGGGAAGAAGGCAATAAAGATTAGCTGCATCGCACGGTTGGAAAAGATTAGTTTTTTGAAATAAGATTAGTTTGAGGCGCATGGATTGACGATACGATATCGCTTGTACGTGGTTAATTTGTGTTCTGTCACACCAAGGGCATGCATTTTTTTTTCTGTATACGTCTTCATTCTTATTGCAGGTACATTTACTTGACTGTACTTTTTTTTTGAGAATTACATTTTTTTTGAGAATCACACAACATAATGCAGACGCTCACACACGCACGCACACTCACCCCTATGAATACACGTACGCAAACCCTACCCATATGAGCACCTCCGGCATCTGGAGATTCCCGAAGTCACCATTGCCACCTCGTTGTCGACGGAGATTCCCAAAGTGACCATTGGCACCTCGTTGTCGACGGGAACGCCGTTTACCACTTAACGAAAAGGTGCGAGCACCAGGATTTGAACCCTGGTGGGTAGCGTCCCGCCGGACCGTCCTACCATTGGACTACATGCCCAATTGCTTGAGAATTACATGACTGTCTACTGTCTTGCTTGATTTCGAGACCCTTATTTTGTGGTGGTTCTCTTGTGCGCGGCCATGAGCCCATGATCATCAACCGCGTGTGCAAATGTAAATATATGCCCATTTTGATTTTATCCATAGCAATGCAGGAAAGAACTATTATTAGCCCAACTGGAAAAAGGCAAAGCCAATAATGCGGAATTTTCAAAGGCACATGCGGGAATCGTGAAACCTATTTGCACATACAAATGTATACCGACATCGATATTTTATCTATTGGATATTGTTTCCACCATATATTTAACAAAAAAAACAATGAATTAAAAGGAAACCACCATACAACATGGCGTCGTGGCCAAACCTGCCTGCCGTCCTGAAGTGCTCCATTTCTCTGATTGCCTTCGATTTTAGACTCCATCCAAGAATAATCTTTAGATTGCACGGGCTAATTCTTGCAAGGTGACAGAAGTTTTGATGATATATAATCTCACAGCAATGCCACAAACAGAGCATGGGATGGTCATTGCTTTAAACAATTTTTCAATAATGGATAGAGAAGAAGTAATAGACATTACGTGTAATTATTTACTTGTTTAGGAAAAGTCCCAATTACTACCCTTATTAAGTATGCACAAAGTCCAGATATAACCCCTTAAAATATTCTTTTTTCTATTTTAGACCCACATCTATCTCAATTGGTTCAATCTACTCTTTGTAAGATTTATCTTTTTTGTTTCTCTAAACACAAATGGTGTTTCTCCATGCACAAATAATGTTTCAGTTACAATTTTCTGGATGATAGATGGTAATATAAGTGTATTTTTAAAATGTAATATGATTTTTTCATTATTGCTTCTTATAAATTTTTGTATCAATATATATGATTAATTTATAATTAAATATAACAACCTTTCAAAATTATGATGAAAAATATATTATATTTTTTTAAATCTTGCCCTCTATCATCTCACAAAATTTTAACTTTAAAAAACACTTGTGCGAGGAAAAAAAGATAAAGTGGTAGATTATTGTACTGACTCAGATAGTTGTAGGTGTAAAATAAACTAAAATATAATTTAGCGGGTATGCGGACTTTAGCCATACTTGAGGTAGTAATTTTGGTTTTTCTAATTTAATTAACAAATTTAATGTGGTAAATATAGGTCTTAGATATGAGAAGAGACAAACATGTGGTACGTAGGGAAATGTTACGATCAAGTTTGTTTTGATTTTGATCACTAATTGATCGAACGATTTCTGTTTAGTTTTTTTGCGTGTACAGCACGACGCGCAAATTAAAGTGCATTATAAATGCCGTGCCCTAATATATACTACTATATATACCTTGCGAGTTTCGAACTTAGAAACATATCGCTGCCGATCGACATGGCCGCCTCGATGCTCCGAGGCGTGGCTGCCGGCGCGCTCCGCTGCCGGTCCTCCCTCCTCGCAACAGCCGGCGCTCCGTTCCCGCTGCCGCGAGGGCTCCACACCGGCGGCGGCGCGCCGCCACCGGCGGTGACGACTGCTGCTCAGCGCCACCTCTCCACCACGGAAGACGCGGCGTCGGAGATGGAGAGGAGGGCGGCGGAGAAGGCCAAGGCAGAGCTCCTGCAGCACCTGCTCCTCGAGGACGCCACCGACAGCAGCAAGATCGCCTCCGGCAAGAAGCGCATGACGGAGCAGGTGGAGAAGTACCTCCGGCGCCAGATCAAGCACGACGTGGCCGGCGCTCCGGTATTGGCGGCGGCGGGCGACGTGGACAAGCACCTCTTGATGGCGCTGCTCGTCAGGTGGACGCGGGCCGAGGAGCAGCTGAGGTCAAATACGGCGAAGCTCGACAAGTTTGAGCAGAGGGTCGAAGCGGCCGGGTTCCTTGCCAAATTCTCGTCGAAGATCGCGTTCGTACACTTGCCCATATCGGCGGGAGCACTATACGTTAGAGCAACTCCAACAGTTTCCCTTTCCCTATATTTCTCGCTAAAGAGGATTAAGAGAAAAAAAACATAGCTCCAACAGATCCCCTTTCTATTCTCCTTTCGCTATAATTTTTTCTCGCCCCTGGCCATCCGCACGCGCGCGCCACACCGCCCCGCCTCCTCGCCGCTCTGCCTCCTCGCTGCCGGCCGCCGCGGTGCCCACCCTCCTTGCTGCGCGCGCCGCCGCGCCGCCGGCCTCGCCGCGCGTGCTTCCCTGCCTCCTTGCTGCGCGCGCCGCTCGCTCGCCGCCCCACCTCCTCGCTGTCGGCCGCGTGCCGCCAGCTCGCCGCCCAGCCGCTCACCGCCGGCCGCACGCTGCCCCACGCTCCTCGCTGCCAGCTCCGCCGCACTTGTCGAGCGCCGCCGCCGCGGCACGGTCCCCGCGCCGCCCCTCACCGGCCGCGGTGCTGCGCATGCGCAAGTGCCGGGAGAGGAGAGGAGAGGTGCCGGGATTCGAGGAGGGAGCAAAAGCGCAAGTTTGCTTCTTCCTCTAGCACCTGCGGTGGCGACGGGGGCTTGTGCTGGCGATCCAAGAGATGGGCGGCGACGGCGCCGGCAGGGAAGGCTGCAGTGGCAGGGACAACTTGCTTCTTCCCCTCGCGCGCCCGACCGCCGCCCGCCCGTGCGCCGTTGCGCCGCGCCCGGTCACGTGCCCTCGTCCGTGCGCCGGCGTGCTACGCGTCGCCGCAGGCCGCCGCCTGCCTGCCCGCCGGCGTGCTGCGCCATCCCGCGCGCCTTGCCGCAAGCCGACGCAAGTAGGAAGCAGAGGGGAGGGATGAATAAAAAAGGAAAAATAGATTGGCTCTATGACAAGTGGGTCCCACGTATCAGGAAGATGGAAAGGGGAATCGAGAAAGGGGATCTGCTGGAGCACCTCTCCCCAATAAACTCAAAGTTTGAAAGGGGATTCCCCTACAGTGAAAATAAAAGGAAAGGGGAAAGGGAAACTATTGGAGTTGCTCTTATATCCAAAATTGTTTCCTTTTTTCTTGAAAGATAAATTTGCTAAACCTTTCATTATATTGTTCATGAGATGAAGACTTTTTCCCCGATGATGTCTTACATGAACAATTATTCTCGTTAGCTTCCAACCAATTGAACTCTACGTACACGTACTATGGGCTATTGCGAGAACCTCCACATTTACTTGCTCATTCCAAGCACCAACTTGTTTGGCACGAGTATCTTTATGGATAAGCTTTGCATCACGAACGTATCTACACCCATGGACTAAAGCCCAAGTCACAGACATATATTGCTCCTAGTTTGTTGGCTGGAGCACGACACCATTCCTTTCGATCTCATTAACCTCTGCCTCCCACTCGGGTATATTCCTTAGTACCCACAAGCTCCAGTGGTATATGGGCGTAGATGTTTTTGTGCGTTAATAGTGTTTTTGCTACTAGCTAGCAGGGCCTCCTCAAACACCTATATGCAAAAAAAATTGGGCCAGAAAGGTTCCTGATTTGGGTACACTTTCCATTCTGGCATAGTTCCATCCTTGACACCAAAAGTTCTTAAATCGACAAGCCATTATCTAGCAAGGCCTTTTTCTTTGCTATATCCTCAGTACCTTGAGGGAAGTCGAATCTCTCAGTCACCTTCTCTCAACATATCTCCTTAGTCTCCTCCAGAACACACACTGACGTACGCACAGGGGGTGATTGGTTGCCCGCATCACCCCTCGTCCACGCCCGTCGCATGCAAGTCGGTCAAGTTTGGTTGCCTGCACGGGTGGTTGGGCCAGGCCTGTGGGGTGCAAACCTGGCTGCTCAGCCTGGCTCAGGAGGTGCAGATAAATCGATCGTTTCCCGTGGCCAGGCTCGCGCGGTGCACATGCGAGTGTGCAGTAGCGTGCGTATAACGGAAAAAGGTAAATTTACTGCTGCTATACGGGCATCCAATCACAATCTGCAGCTGGTCTGGCTTGATGCGAACGTGAAGCAAACAAAATGCCATAGCACTTGACGGGCCTGGCCAGCGCGAGCCTGCACGCGTGGTGCAAGCCAGGCTCGGATGGTCCGAGAACCAATCACGCCCACACTGACTCGTCAGGTCGACGCAGCTCGAGGAGACAAGGAAGCTCAGTTTACGCGTCGGTCGGTCGGTGTTTTGAGCTTTGTTGTGTGTACATATTTGGTATACTAGCAAATGTGTCCGTGCGTTGCTACGGACATACACCATATGAATATATATTTAGAGATTTAATCGGTACCGATCCATGTATATTTATTTCTTCTTTTCTCCCATATTTTAATTTAATTTTAGCGTATCAAACTTATATTCGGTCTCTGTAATGAACGTGATTATGAAAATAGTCACATAAAACCTATCTGTTGGCGTTGTGAGAGAAAAAAACCAAACAATGCTTGCTTTAGTATTAGAAATATAGATACGATGGCTATAATATTTAAAAGAGTTAATGATGCCATGCATAGTTCACACCCACATCATAACCTGAAACCCTTCTTGGATCATTATTCCTTGCATGAGCAATTGTGCGTGTGTATGAGTCCTAGCTTTTAGAGTCAGCAGCATATTGGCAAACAAATAACACATTACACTTACATCTCTTTCATGCTCTACATAACGACAACCGCGCAGCAAAGGAGGCCGGACCTTGTTGATGAGTGCGACCACGCATGGCCCATAAAAAATTGAGCAAGCCTTGTGCAAGTCCATTCTGCTGCATCAAGCAACAGGGCTGGACTTATGCATGCGTGTTACTTGCTCGTGCATACAGCCATCCCACCCGTGCGACACGCACGTACTGGTTCAAATATAGCTCGACACGCACGCACTCCCAGCAGACACATGGACGACGCGTGAGGAGTGGAGAAGGCCAAAGGCTTGTAAAGCGCCTCTCGCAACGTCACTTGTTTCCTGTTTCTCTCTTCATACACGGTACAACCATCGGCCATACAGGTTGATCCTAACGTTACATAGCTATATAACTAATTGGTGTCCTAAAATGATTCATAATTGAAGTTGAGCAAAGATTTGATTGAATACGAAGATGATTCATAGTCGGTGTCCTAATTGGTGATTTTTAGAAATATATAAGGGGGTTAATTAATAAAATTTTAGGGTCTTTATTGCAATTTTATGACGTACCGCTGAATCAATCCTTACTTTATAATTAGGTAGAGATACTGCTTTCTACGTCTTCGGTAATCGGTAGACTATGGATGCGGTCTGTGATGAGTACTCCAGCTGTAGTCATACTATACATAAGTACAATAATTAAGGCTTGATATGTCGCTGTGCACCTATTCAAATTGTTCTTTCTAAAAATACATTTAATCCATGAGTAAAAAAAACATCGCATAATATACATAAGTACAATAATTAAGGCTTGATATGTCGCTGTGCACCTATTCAAATTGTTCTTTCTAAAAATACATTTAATCCACTGAGTAAAAGTACACTAATTAAGGCTTGATATGTCGCTGTGCACCTATTCAAATTGTTCTTTCTAAAAATACATTTAATCCACTGAGTAAAAGTACACTAATTAAGGCTTGATATGTCGCTGTGCACCTATTCAAATTGTTCTTTCTAAAAATACATTTAATCCACTGAGTAAAAAAATACATCGCGCCAGGTAGGGGTCGAACCTACGGCCTTCTGCTTAGGAAACAGACGCTCTATCCACTGAGCTACAGGCGCCTAACTGTTTCATTTCTGAGGTTCTCTTTGAAGATAGTGGTTCCGCTGATTGAGCTTGCCAAGAAGAAGGTTATTAGTTTGGATAACGATATGGAAGAGTAGTATATTTAATCCAAGTAACAAACAAGCTTTTCTTATAACAGCCTAGTTTTTTTTGAGTTCCCAAAATTTCACTATGCAAAAAGTCCCAGCACATTACATTAAAATGTCATCACATACATGTGGCATAAATATAAGTAAATAAAAAATACAAATTGTATAGTTTTGATGTACATGGCGAGACGGATCTTTTGAGCTAGTTAGGTCATAGTAGGACAACAATTACCACAAACAAAGAAAAGTGTTATGGTGCGCTACAGTGTCTGATGTAACTTTTCTACCACCCTTTCGCCGGATATAAACACAGCCACGGAGAGTTTTATCCCTATCTATTTAAGTTGGGCTTCCCCTCTCCCCCACATTATTATTAAGAGAAGCGAGTACGCATATGCGGTAGTCAACAAAAGCCTATTTATTTATCTGCTTTTCCTGCGTGAGAAAGTCTGCTTTCCCATCACCTCCCAATCTGTTTGAGGTCAATTTCCTACATGTATATTATTGGGTAGTGATCTGTGCGTAATCTTAAACAATATCCATCAGCAGAAAGCAGTTTTGTGTGTGGCACAAAGCCAGCAGCGGCTCCATCGGTCAGCCAGATTTATTACTACCCAAAAAAGAGCAAGTTTGACTTGCAGAGCAGTCGTTGAGATTCTGGCATGTGTCTATATAAATTAATTTATAGTCAACAACTTAATTGCTTCTGCAAAGTTTTTATTTATTTCCGAGTTCTCTAGATACATTGCATTTGTTGATTCGTACGTGTTTAAAGAATATCCGGCCTGTTGACATACTTATACGCTCCTAGTCTCCCACATGGCTACATACACATGTTGGCTTTGCATAATCTTTTTGTCTCTAGGAATATGCTGTGGTCAAACTTTTATGAGCTATGACTAGTAGGGGTAAATTTATCAAGCAAAAAATATTAATGTATTATTCATGGAAGAAAATAGTGACAAGAAAATAGCTTATCTTAGGATTAAAATTATTAATATATTTAGGACTAAAGAAAAGGTAACAAAATGGAGTGTGCACTATTGGTTTACTTTTGGTATCATTTGATTGTACATAATGGTATAATAATCAAAAATAGCATGGAACCATGGATGATTTATATTACCTCTGTTTCAAATTATATTTCACTATAGTTTTATCCTACATAAAAAATTTCTAAGTTTGATCAAGTTTATATAGAAATTTATTAACATCTACCGCACCAAAATATTATTAAGATATATTTCGTAATGGATTCAATAAAGCTAAATTTATCTATCTATACTAAAAGGATCCTAGAGAATTGAAAACGTTTTCTACCAAAAAATCCACCCCCACCCTCTCACAGAGGCCCCACCTGTCAGATTTTTTTGAGGTGGGGGACGTGGGAAAGGTGGGAAAAACTTGATGTTCCAGGCGCTTTTAGTTCATTCTCCGCAAAACTTTTTTCACCCAACGTCCCGCGCGTACCCACCTCCGGCCAGGTGGGCCCCTAACCCCCCACGTGCACACAATTATCCCGTATTGCTAATAGACAAAAGATTGAAGAGATTTTTCATATAAATAAAGACCGGCTAACTCGAAAAATAATGTGCCTCTAAATTTGAGAATAGCTAAAGCTATATATAC
>OAMR01000042.1:1578773-1590923 GCA_900205405.1 Echinochloa crus-galli
TAGTATGTCCATATACTCGATGTATGCTTACATACCCAAGATATATATCATCCCAGATAGTCTAGTATCATCGCATACTACGTATATATACTCTTCGTTGGATCAGATTCATCGTGTATCATGAGATACACAGGTGGGAGTAGCTACACGCGCGTGTAGAATGCATTTTCTCTAGCTGCTTCTTGAACTATTATATTTAGATATATAGCTAGGCTCTTCTTCTGATCTTCTTGCATTATTATATTGATTACGCTAGCTTGTGAAAACATGGATGCCGTTGGGTAGAGATTGAAGTCGATGCTCCAACTAGAGGGCGTGTAGATGAGTGTCCGTCCTAAATTTTGTTTTGCGTCCATCATTGCTTAGTCCAAAACTAAAATTAAAGTAGAAATAACGGGCAATAATATAGCCTTTTGCTATTTATTGACTAACCACTATTTGGTTAAGTAGTGTGGAGATTTTGGTTCGGCCGATCTGCCCCTCGGATGTCCTTTTCTTTTCCTTCTCTAAGCTGCTGCAGCATTCTTTTTCATGGCCCTGTTTCAGTTTATGGGCTCAATTTCCCACCATCGATCTCTTTTCCTTCTACAACGGCGGCCGGTTTGTTTGGCTCCTTACGGTTGATATATCGTATTGTGGGATTTGCTACAGTTTAGGCGTGTTTGGATTGGAATGCTCCGCAGTCAGGACAAATATGATGTCGGCCATTGACCATGGGCAAGCACACTGGTTTGATGCATGTCAGCATCCATTTGGATGGCCCCGGTTCAATGCAAGCGCGTACTAGTTCATTTTACCGGCCAACAGATAGCCCACTCTGGACAACCAGCCAACCATCATCTGCCAAGATTTCAATTTCCAAGACCACAGTTTGATAGGATGACGGGTAAGCCCAGTCTCAGTGGAAGTTTTATGGACAAAAAATTGACTGCCATATCAGCATTTTTGATGACGTGTCACTGTATTAATAAAGAGAGAAGTGATATGAGTTTTATGCTGATGAAACCCCATCTACACAGTTACCTAGACAGCTTGTGTCTTGCATGTGATCTAGGAAACAACAATTGATAAAATTATACATTGAGAGGGAGGTGTTTCATCCTAGTTTAAAATACTTTTTGATGATGTGTCACTCTAGGTAATTGTGTCCATGAAACATCCATTGAGACTGGCCAAACAACCAAAAAAATCCGGGCAATATTAAGGGCCGCACACGCGACCTCGTGTCATCCATACGACCCACCAGCACAAGTATTCTGGCCCACTTCCCTCATGCGTGAGTATGATTGGAGGCAGCACCAACGACTGCCAAACGAAAATTCATAAAAAAAAATCTTCAGTTATG
The DNA here is from genome assembly GCA_900205405.1 of Echinochloa crus-galli. Taxonomy (NCBI): domain Eukaryota; kingdom Viridiplantae; phylum Streptophyta; class Magnoliopsida; order Poales; family Poaceae; genus Echinochloa; species Echinochloa crus-galli. Next base: position 1,580,119 of record OAMR01000042.1, read on the forward strand.
AAATAAGCGTCCAAAATTCAAATTCAATTGCTTTGTAATGTTTCTTATATCGAGGTCTTTAAAATAAGACCATGCTTGACTATATTTAGATGAATTTACCTTGGAATATTTTTTTGCAAAGTTGGAACAATTCCGTTGTGAAGCAAAAACAATTGTTCCAGTTGTACAATGAATTTGTTCCACCTTTATAGAAAAATGTTCTAAAATGATATCATCTAAATATAGTCAAATGTATTCTTATTTTGAAGAATTTGTTCTAACAAACAAGTGGTGCAATCAGATTTCGATTTGGATATTCGGTTTTGAAAATAGAACTCTTTTATTTGTATGTACATTTTTGGGTTGCATGTCTAGCCTACTGATTTTCTTCTGTGACACCCCTGATACGGAATCGAAAGCGTGACACCCAACAAACCCCTTTATCCTACACGGACAATAACTAGTGTGTAGAGCAAAATTACTGCTATACCCAATTTTTGTGTGGCAAAGGATGAAGCGGTAAGAGCCTATAGAATAGATTCTATTCAAGTAAGGTCATTACCCAACCCTATTGTGCAACCAAGACTACTATTATTCAATATCTCTAACTCTAACTTTTTGTATTCAACATTATTTTTGCTAAGCAGTGGTTCAAAATTTTTATTTTTTGTTCAACTTTATTTTCTAATACCTTTTTTTCTAAACCCTCTGGTTTGCTGAAAGATTATTCTAATTTTGTAGCTTAAGATTTTTTGATGAAAGCATTAAATAATTTTTGCAAGACATGTGGTTAAGAAACTTTTTTGTAAGTGTGGATGTGAATTTCATACCCGATTTATTGAGTATAATTTTTTGTTCTACTAGCATTATTTTGTTCTTACAAGACATCTAATTAGATTTTTCTAAAAAATGTTGCTGATGCAATATTTTTGTAAGATATCTTAACTCAACATTATCATTTTGTAAGTATTGTATTCTTTATACATGATATCTGAACATTTCTTTTACCCAAAAAAAATTAGATACACCATTTTGAAGGATTAGTTGACATAAGTTTTTTTTCCAAAACAAGCATCAACTTTTATGCAAGACACATAGCTAACTTTTCAGAAAACGTGAAGATATTTTATAAATTTTTCTCATCCTTTTATTTTGGCAAGAATTAAATACTTTTTTAGATACCATATGATTGAATCTGTGATGCTGTCGTGCCCCTGCTTATCGTGTTGGCCCTCGCCCTCTCATCGTCATCCACAAGGGTCGGTGCTACCCCACACTCCCATTCTCCCACCGTCGGACCCCACCTGGTCCGCCCGGAGCTCCACCGCGCCATGGCCAGGTTCCACCCTTCTCGCCTCCTTGGCGGTAGTGCCACCTTGCCGTTCTACCTCGACGCCTCACTCGCTACCGTCGAGAAGTGTGCATCGCCGCCCGAGCTCGATTTCCTCGCATCGCTACCGGAATCGGAGCCGACAGTGTGGGCAGAGACATCCACAATGGTTAGGGGGTGACTTCCTCAGTCGTGAGGCCATGGGTGCCAGTGGGGCTGCCACCACCCGCGAGGTCGCGCTACTTGAGGTTGGGGCCGCGCTGCCCTGCCGCCCACACCACCCGTGTCGCCTGGGGCACGTACCCGCCACTCGCTACTTGGAGGAGATAAGGGATGGAGGGAGAGAGAGGAAGAAGAAATAACTGACCAGTGGGACCCAGGGCAAAAATGACACTTCCTCACATTTCCCTCTCCTCATCCAAAAAAATTATTTTAATTGAGGTGGTATTGACACAACAAAAGTGTCAACCAACATACAACATGGTCAATTGTGTCTTTTAGCAAATCGACGTCACTTTGGATGTCTTGTGGAAAAATTTTCCTTGAATATTTTTATCTCAAAAAATGTGGATGTAACATTTCTATACTACTTTTACTCAATATTTGGTTTTGCAAACATTAAATTCCTTTCATGAGACGTGATTTAACATATTTTTCAAAATTGTGAATGGATCATTATTATTGGATTTGTAGACTAAGCCTTTTACAAGATTTTTTTAGTCAACATTTTATTAGACATGATTTATTTACTCAATCTTTCCTATTTGTTCAAAAACAGTTGATGCAACATTTTTACAAGATTCACTGAGTCAACATTTCTTTTGTAGAACCATTATATTATTTTTAAAGGATTTACTAAATTTATTGAATGGCCATTTTATAATATTTGTTAAATAAACATTTTCTTTACACGTAATTTGCTGGCTTGATGTTTTCATTTGACTTTTTAATTGGAACAAACTGCAACATTTTTTAATATTTTTATTCAACATTTTATTTGAAATTATTAAATGGCAAAAAATATAAATACTTTTATAAGATTAATGGAGTTACATATAACATGGGAAGAAATCTAAAAGAATGACCACAAATTTTCTGAAAATGGAAAAATAAATAAAGTACTTGAATGGGCTTTATCATGTGTTTCATTCTATGGTTAAGGTAGCTACTTTAACTTAAAAGCATTGCTACTGAGGCCAACCACACTTGGGCCGAAGGCAAATATAACGGCTATGGGGAAACAAGTTAAATTAAAGCTTTTATAAGGACAACCTTAATGGATGACTAGGATATGTGGTTTTTTCCATCGTGTGTGTAATAGCAAAATAATGAAGTAGCAATAGAGTGAAGGAGAGAGAATGGAAGGTTTCTCGTGAAAAAAAAAAGAAAAAACAGTTCTACACGAGAACTAAGAGCAACTCCAGTGGAGCCCTTCAAATTGAGGCCTTCAAAACTCATTTGCAGGCCTATCTCTAAAAAAATAGAGGCCCAAGTAAACACTCAACTCCAGTGGGCATATGAACTCGGGCCTCTATTTCTCTGTGGGCCCACCTGTCAGCCAAATGGATGGAAAATATCTAGTGGGATCCATGGTTGGAGGGGGAATTGGAGGGCCTCTAGAAATGGAGGCTTGGTGGGGAGATTTTGAGGCCTATGCAAAATGCAGGTCCATTTAAAGGCCCTGCTGGAGTTGTATTTTTTCCACAAGCCTCTAAATTTTAGAGTAGAGGCCCATATAGAGGCCCCTGCTGGAGTTGCTCTAAGAAAGGAGGGGAGGAGATTATATTGGGGAACAAAGGAGAAGATAGGTGATTAGATGATAATATTATTTTAAAAACACATCCACTAGGGATATAATTTTTATGATGGTGTCTATATGACATGAGAGGTAATATATATGAGAGTTGGCACTATAAGTACATAAACTATACGATAGTGTCTAGTTGGGACTGACATAAGAGGATATATAGGAAGTAGTAGGAGATTGTTTGCTCTTAATGATGACCACTACTGGTCAACTACCAACTAGCATTCGTCCAGTACTTTTATAGTCAGTTAAGATGTAGAATGCATGGCACCAAACTTTACACATAATTGAATAACGGCAAGAAGGAATCAAGGGTAATTCTGTCTTACAATAGTTTAATACTACCAGTTAATCAACAAAAGTTTACTACTACCAAATGATGGAGTATGTACAAAGCCAAAGCTATATTGGATCCTTTTATTATCAGAACAAATATGAGGCAATTATTCTCTTAAACATCTTGAACTGGTTCACTAGTCAAACTGGTTGCTGCCACTTTCATGAATTTGTGCGCACAAATGTTAATTTTATCCACGGGAATTTCAACCTAAAACTTTTTTAGAGCTGAATTTAGACTATTCACAAGTTCAACAGTGGTAGAAGTTCCGTCTTCAATCTGCGTGGTAAGAAGAAAAGCATCATTAATTGACCAACCCTACTTAAAGTACCAACCTTAGCTAATATTTTATTTTAAATTAGGAAATTAATTGTACTAAAGTCAAAATATCACGTAAACCTTTTTTGATAAATTAATTAGAGAGAGAGAGAGAGAGAGAGGGAGGGAGGGAGGTAGTTGCTAAAGTTTTTAAGTTCCATTTTCAGAATTTAGTGTAGAGAAGAACACTAATTGTAATTGTATTTACCAATGAGCAATGGCAACAAGTATTCCCTCCATTCCAACTGAGAGATTTTTTGGACATCAACATTGTTTCTAAAATATGACTTGAGTACTCTTTTTTGTAATAAATATATTCGTAACACATATGAAACAAATACTAGTACGAAAAATTTATTCAAGTTTACTTGTGTCATTTTTCAAATACATATTCAAACTCAACACATAGAAAGTGATTTATAATAAAAAGTTGGAATGTTTGACTTTAGACAATTTCAAAATATAGCTTCCTTTATCCCAAAAAAATGCACTTGTGGAAACTTTTTTCTAAGTCAATATCTTAAATTAGATCAAGTTTACACAAAAAATATTTCCAATTTAATTATTAAAATAAATATCGTTATACTTATCATGAAATATATGTTCAGAGTATACCTATTTTGCACCATAATGCTGTTACTAATCTCTATAAACTTGGTCAAACTTATGATAGTTTGGCTTAAGACAATGCTAGAATTGCATTCTTTTTGTACAAAGGGAAATAAATTGATTATGGTAACTTCCTCCACTCAGAAAGCTGTGGAAAAGCAATGGAGAGAGGCATTATATTAGACTTACTTTACATATATTTCCCTTCGTATGAAGTCTATGTTTTGACCTAGCACATTTCCTAACTTGGCATTGTCCATATTGGCCAAAAAGAAACTTGACTTTGTCCATGGATTTTCCTTAAAAAGTATTGTCATCGGCATAGAAATATATGTAAACTTACAAAATTGATGATACATTGTCCTAATTGATGTTGACCATGAATTTTTCTTACAAATTATTGTTATCGTCAAAGAAATATATGTTAACTGTGAATCGACGAAACTCTCTGCAGGGAATGGCCTTATACGAACATATATGCGGCTCCAAACTCATTTATAGTTGGCCTAACTATTGGTCAAACGTTACGAAATTTTAATTTCAAAACACATGCACGTAAGCCTTATATTTTTGGACAGTTGATGGAATGGATAGTTTACCTGTGCCGTAATGGTGATGTTCAGTGATGACTCCGCGAACGGCACAACATTTGTGTTGATGATAGACAGGCGGTGTTTCTCCAGCTCCGTGAGCACCATGATGAGCACCCCCTTCCTCTCCCGGCACACCACCCTCAGCAGAACCGTCGTCCCTCTCACGTCCACCTCGATCTTCGGGCTTGACGCTGCACCATCACCGTCATCGTCTGCGCCGATGCAGCATCGTTCGTCGCACGTGGTGGGGGACTCAGCGACGCTGCTGTGTTGGCGCTGCCCTTGCAGAGTCCTGAGCCTGTCCCTCAGATGGTGCAGGTACTCGATGGTGCTGCCCAAGACGGACACCTTGTCTGTCTGTTTAAACAGCAATTCCCTGACGGCATTAGTCGTTCCTTGTGTTCAATAGTGCATATATAAGTAAAACTTTTATTTGACATTAAAATAAAACTCGGTTTTTTTGTGCTTTTAAAAATTTTTCGTTCTCTATTCGACACTGACTTTTAACTCCATTCCTTATTTGATATTTTTGTCACTTTCAAAAGTAAAGTCGGATGAAACGTCCTCTAGATCACCTCCAAAATTAATCATATTTTCCTAACATATAACAAATAGACAAGAACTTATGTTATTCAAAACAATCCATGCACCATTATAGTTTTCAACTTAAAATTCACCAAACTAGACAGTTTTTAAAACTGATCTGAATTTCATCGCACTAAATTAATTCCAAAAAAATATTAAAAAATAACTAATACTTGTCACAAGTGATACGACACTGCATAAATTATTTTCCATCATAATTTAAATAGATAATTATGAGTTCAATCTAAATTTTTAAATACCATGTTCTTCGTCCCAATTCTATACGTAACTTACAACGAAAAATAATTTTATAAACTATCCCATTACATAAGTGAATAATAGTTATTTCCTATAACTTTTGGAAAGTAGTTTGGTGCCACACAATTTATATTTTTTTAAAGATAGTTTAATTTAGTGAATTTTAATTTTAAAATCATAAAGACACATGTGTACGTGCTTTTAAATAAAATCCATTCATATCCATATGTCATATCATTAGAAAAGGTTTCATGAATTTTGAAGCTTATTTCAAAGTCATTTCACCTGATTTAATTGATGACGGTGACGATAATGTCAAATAAGGAATAAAATTTAGAAGTTAGTATCAGGAGGAAAAACTTTCAAAGGCCAAAAAAATCGTCATTTATTTTGATGTCAAATAAGAAATTTCCACTACATATATGCCATATCGCCGACGTAGACTCTAAGAAGCTAGTTGGCTCACCTTGGTGATGTCAGGGATGATGGACGCGAGCGTTGCGAACTGGTGGTGCATCTTCTCCCGGCGCTTCCTCTCGGCGATGACGTGCTCCTTCACGCTCGAGCTCGGCTTCCGGCCGCCGCTGCCTTTCTTCTCCGTCATCGACGATGAACAGCAATAATATTTCCCAACCATGCCGCCGGTGACGACGCTCTCTTGCATTTCTTCTTGTGCCGTGAAGTTGAGTGGGTCCGACGAGCCCGCGGAGAAGGAGAACATGTTGTCGCTGCCGCCTGCACCGAGAACAGTTGGAGAATGGCCATTGGCATTGTTGAGGTTGAGATCACCCACGAACGAGAAGCCTGCCGGCGATGGGGTGCGTCGCTGTGGTTGATCTTCTTGTTCTTGTTGCTGCTCAATTTCATGAGGAGGAAGCTCGCTCCGGAGCTCGCTGGCAAGGGATTCCGCGAGCTGCTGCATGCTGAGAGGATCGATGAACTCCAGCCCTCCAAGATCATCGTTCTCCTACGACCAATTTAGAAGACGTACATTATAGTTCAGCTGCTTTGAAAATGGATGCAATACGCAGTGATAATGGCTGTTTTATTTGAGGCTCTGGGACTTACCAGTTCTGCCAGCCATTGACTGGCCGAACAGTCCATCTTAGTAGGTAGACTCAACTCCAATATAAACTGGATCAAACTATCCAAATTTAAGCACTTGAACAGGTTATTTGATGCAAATTATTTTGACAAAGCATATAAAAAAGTATTTTGACAAAGCACATAAACATACACTCGAAGAAGAATAGGAGCAAGTTCTATTTTGTTTATGAGAAAAATAATCAAAATTTAGAATCAAATCAAGTACTAACACTTCAATTTTGGGCCTGCAAAAGCACATAAACATACACTCGAAGAAGAGGAACAATCTATATTTAGTTTATGAGAAAAAGGAATCAAAATTTATGATCAAAATTAAGTACTATAGCACTTGAATTTTGGGGCCGAAAAAAACATAAGCATACACTCGAAGAAGAAGACGAGCAATTTACATTTTGTTTATGATAAAAAAATTAAGTACTAGTACTTGAATTTTGGGGCCGACGATGCGACTCTGCAACATACCTGATTGATGCTGGATTATTGTTCTGTGTTGATGAGAGGAGCTTGCAAGGTTTCTTATAGCACACAGTGTAGTGCATGGATGCATGACTCGTGATGCTTCTTAGATGTGCTATCCATAAACAATAACTAGAGCTAGGGTAGTTAGGGCCCGTGTCCACGTAAACTACTGAATCCCAGTTCAGGATATATTCTCTCTGATCTACGTTCCATTATGTTTTATCTCAACTGTTGTATTACATGTATTATCAATCATCCACGAAAACAGTGTATGACATTCTGATATATTTCAAGCTTGCCAATGTTTTAGTTCTCCGCAACAGTATTTTGGTTAGATTCTTGTCTTGTTCCGAGTTGACATCCCTCTCTCATTATTGATGATACCACAGCATGTGCATGTGGGGATGTGCTAGTCAAAGCTTATGCTATTTTTAATTCTTTAACAAGTGGCCCTGTTGAAGTACTTCTCTTCACTACAACAACTCCCAAGTTGGAGTGTTTGTGCATAAGAAATTAGGCAGTCTCCCACTCCCTTTCTTATGAGTAATATATGTGAAGAAGACTTACAACTCGATCAGTGGCGGATCTGCACCCTGGGCTGCCCGGGCTGCAGGCCTGCAGCCTGGGTCGTCCATCAGTCCATGACCCAAAAATCAATGGAGATTTATAAAAATTAGACAAATATTTAAGAGTAAAAACATTTTGATCTTCTAATAAGCTTGTATCAGCCCCACTCCTAGACAGTTTTTGGGTCTCCCCTGCTTAATTACAACAGAACATGAAGAGGAGATTTACTTGGAAACATGAGTTTTTTTTCTAAATCAACTCCTGTGGTATTTGATTATTCTATGCTACAAAAAGTTCCTTGTTTGTGTCTCCCAGGCAGCCCCGGCAAAAAATTAACTGATTTCTCCTGGAACCAGAAACATCATCGATCAGTTCCTCGTTACATACATTCATCCTTAATAAGCTCTATCAGATGTACATTATGTCCAGTAGCCTCAGGTTTAGCGACGACAATCATATCAGGGCAATCGTGGGCAGCACGTGTACGTGTGGCGGCAAATCCAACCTGAGACTTTCTTGCGCAGAAAAGTACAGAGCACCGCTAGTCCGCATGTTACTAGTCTCTTTTCCTCGTATAGGAGAATCGTGAATCGATCATAATAGCTCCAGCACACCATCTTAAGTGCTAACTTGTTTGACTATACCAAAAATTATATGCATTATATTGATCCTTTCCTAATTGCCAACCAGGCAGCAGATTTAGTACGTAGTCCAGGCGGTTTGTCATTGCACCCACGGTTTGAGGCAAAACAAGCAGCTCAGTCGATCTGCACTGAATTGCAACTCTGTTCATGTATGTCATGGCTGATCGGTTCTAGTGCTGGCATGCATGATGGCCACCTGGGAATGCATGTGCATGGCCAAATAATCTCTAAGTGGACTCAATCTAAACACACAAGCTAGTACATCTTAAACCAATAAGTGTGAATAATATGTTTAATGGTTGGCTCAATCTAGTTCTCCAAAACTATAAACCTCTGGTTTGTGGACGCGTCAGCCTTCTGTTGTGCGGTCTGGCGATGCAGAAACGCAGCGGTTTTTAATAACAAAACTCCAAATTTTTTGCAGGTCATCTTCACAACGTCGCATTGGCTCCGTACGTGGGCTATTCTACAACCGCCGTCTTTGCAGGACACATTGTAGCGGCGTCGCTTTTCTTGGTGCAGACGGCCAAGGTTATTTTTGCCAGGGCGTTTGGGTGGCAGTCTAGTCTTAGGATTGGCAGCTGTTAGTGTCCAGGCTTTGTGTCAAAATTGTGTTGGGCTGTGTGCTGTAATGGCAGAGGCCGGGAACTTGTTTTCAAGTGGATGTATCACCTTGATGTATCTAACTGAAAATTAATAAAGCATCCATTTTCCAAAAAAAAACAAGCTAGTACATCATCATGTGTGTGTGTATATAGCACGCGACTATTGGGAGCCCAGGGCTTCCAATAGTTATTGGAAGCCCCGGCCAACCAACCCACCCACCAGCCCAAGCCACCCACCAACCCACCAGCAAGGCCTAGGACACGTGCTCGCGGGGCCACTCCCGGCGCCCCGCGCCGCTCGCGGCCCCGCTCGCTCAGCCGAGCTCAGAAGCCAGGAGAAAATGTCGTACAAACCATGTAAACATGCATATATTTGTCGCCAAAAGACATATGAACATTTCAAACATAAAAGGTGTTACCTGCCACAGCCCACAGTCTGACGCACGCATGCATGCATGCAAAACAACGGGAATCCTACTATTTACGCGATAATTCTTCACTCGAATCTCCAATTCAAAAACGGGTTTCACCAATGGGTTCATGACATTTTCGTGCATAGTTTGAGATCCATTTTGAATATATTTTCTTAAAATTTTGAATTTTAAAAATCTACGACTTTCGGTGGGATTTGTATGAAAATTTGTATGGTTTCTATGATTCCGCCGACATTCAAATGTCATAGGTACCTATTGAAATTGCATATCTACCTATTGATATTGCATATCCTATTGATATTGCATACGAACCTAGTGATATCGCATAGGAACACATTAATATTGCATAGGAACCTATTGATATTACATAGTAAGCTATTGATATTGCATAGGAACATGTAAAAATCTCGTATAAACCAGCACTATAGTCATATAGTCCTCGCCGAATGTCGTAGAAACATTTCAAACCAAAAGAGAGTACCTGCCACCTGACGCGCCCTGTACACCATCTGACGCACACATGCATGCATACAAACCAACGTGATTCCTACTACTAGTGATATCGCATAGGAACACATTAATATTGCATAGGAACCTATTGTTGCATAGTAAGCTATTAATATTGCATAGGAACATATTGATATTGCATAGGAACATATTGATATTGCATATAAGCTATTGACAATTTGTATGGTTTCTATGATTCCGCCGGCATTCAAATGTCATAGATACCTATTGAAATGTGTATGATCATCATAGATCTAAAATCAACACAAAAAGTCATAAAAAACATGAAAAAGAAAAATATCCTAGTTCACTTTTTGACTTTCGGTCTTGTACGTGGTTTTCACCTTCACCAAAAAAAATATCGTAGGAAATATACAAGAATGCATAGAAACATCAACTTAGCTTCAAACATGTACATACATCAACCCGCATAGTAAGCTATTGATATTGCATAGGAACATGTAAAAATCTCGTATAAACCAGCACTATAGTCATATAATCCTCGCCGAATGTCGTAGAAACATTTCAAACCAAAAGAGAGTACCTGCCACCTGACGCGCCCTGTACACCATCTGACGCACACATGCATGCATGCAAACCAACGTGATTCCTACTATTGCTGCACTACTCCTCCCAAACCACCCACAACTCACGCCAAGAGGATCA
>OAMR01000042.1:1590983-1604907 GCA_900205405.1 Echinochloa crus-galli
CAATATTAATCTGTTCCTCAACAAGTTTGGCATATCTACCTATTGATATTGCATATAAACCTATTGATATTGCATATGAACTAGTGATATTGCATAGGAACAGATTAATATTGCATAGGAACCTATTGATATTGCACAGTAAGCTATTGATATTGCATAAGAACACTATTGATATTGCATATAAACCCATGACAATCTGCAATAAATATCTATGCTAAAACAGACAATATATATGCTAAACAGGCTCCATGACAATCTGCAATAAATATCTATGCTAAAACAGACAATATATATGCTAAACAGGCTCCATGACAATCTGCAATAAATATCTATGCTAAAACAGACAATATATATGCTAAACAGGCTCCATGACAATCTGCAATAAATATCTATGCTAAAACAGACAATATATATGCTAAACAGGCTCCATGACAATCTGCAATAAATATCTATGCTAAAACAGACAATATATATGCTACCCGAGGCACCCTAGTCATATAGTGCGAGAGAGGATCCAAAATCCAACAGATGCAACATTAATGAAGGCTACAACACCACCAATAATTCGAATCCCACGCATATAATGCGAGAGAGGATAGAGAAGACACAGAAAGGGAAAATTTCTCCAAATTCAGCTAATAATCTCCCACCAAAAGCAACGAAACACAAGCAGAAAACCCACGGAAGCTCTTCACGGCGGCCGGCGTGGCGGACGACGGCGGCGGCACGCGGATCAGCCTGGTTTAGTGCATCGACGAACACCTGAAAAATTGAAGGAAAAAAGAATGAAGCAAATCAATTCTGGGAACGGAACTCACAGCAAGAAGCGACGAGCACAACATGCTCCAATCCAAACAACGGCAAATTGGAATAAGATTAGGAATGGGGGACTGACCAGCTACGCGAGCCCTGTTCCACAGGCAGCGTCATCAGAATCACGAGTTCGAGATCCAGCCGTGGGGTCCTGCATCTGCTCGGGCCGTCGGTGAGGTCCAGCCTGCAGTCACACCACGCTGCAGGGACTGACGAGCATCACGCGCCGGGGATGTGTTGCGCCGTAGAGGATCTGGACGCCGGCGATGGCCACATGCCGCCGCCGAGAGAGGCCGGCTGCTCTAGTCGTCCCGCCGCCACCTTCTACTCACGCCGCCGCCCATCGAGGAGCACTGGAGGCCACGCGCACGCCGTTCCCCTTCCGGATCTCGGTCCTGCGCAGTACAAAATCAAGCACGTAATATACAATGAAGTAATAGAAACATCCACCCAGCTTCATGCATATGGTTTTCAAAAAAATGTCATAGGAAATATACCAGAAAATCATAGGGACTCAAATTTTGCATCGAATCAAAGCACGGATATGTGGAATAAGAAAGAATATTTGAAGCACAAAGTATCTATGCTAAAACAGACAATATATATGCTAAAACAAGCTCCATGACAATCTGCAATAAATATCTATGCTAAAACAGACAATATATATGCTAAACAAAACTGGTTAGAGCAATCATATAAACATTAGTAAAATCATAGAAACAAGAATTCATCAGGGGTAGCATGCAGGAAATATCTATGCTAAAACAGGCAATATCTATGATTTTCTCTATTTACAAAGAAACCATGTCTAAAGGGCGTACCCAGTGCCGTAGGCTTCCCGCACCGTGCGGGGTCTGGGGAAGGGTTGTAATAGCGCCCAAACCTTACCCGCACAAATGTGCAGAGGCTGGGGCTTGAACCAGGGACCTTCCGGTTACAGACGGTAGGCTCTACCGCTGCACCAAGCCCGCCCTTCTAAACAAAGAAACCATGTCTATATGATTGAAAATCCATGCAGGAAATGTCTATGCTAAACCAGGCAATATCTATGATTTCTTCCCAATTACAAGATGCAAACAAGCATATGTGTTTTTTTTATCCTACTGCAGGCTTCCCACAGCTAATCGAACTATGGCATCACTCGGCACATGCTAAACCCATGCTAGATGAAAACAGGCATTCAACAATTTTACAGAGGACCACTCTATCTGACCACTCCAAATACACTATTTATCATAGATAAAACAAACAGAACAGTAGAACAGTTAGGCTTTCTCGAGATGCAAACAAGAATCGTATTATTGCAAAAAAAAAATCAGTGTACAATAGGAGCCGTGAGCTCTCCATCAGGGCGTATAATCCGAACAGGTGAGATAAAATCAAAGTTCAATAGCTTGAGGGCAATATCTATGAGCGTACAATAAATATCTATGCCAAACAGGCAATATCTATTGAACAATTTGAGTTTAATAAACAGCATGTGAGCGTACAACAAAACATGGTCTGTAGGATCAAAGTTCAATAAATATCTATGCTAAAACAGACAATATATATGATTTTCTCCATTTGCAAGGTGCAAACAAGCTCCAGGACAATCTGTAATAAATATCTATGCTAAAACTGACAATATATATGCTAAACAGCTTAAGGACGACGGATCCACAAGCAAGCACTATAGCTGAATCTCACACGCCGCTCATCATGAGAAGAAGCCCCATCCGCTCAGCTTCGTCCATGCATGTTGCCCAGCGTGCCTCTCCGGGAGGAAGCCGTGCAAGAAAGAGTGAATAAACAAATCAATTTCATATATTGCTAGTTATATTGTTGACACAAAATACAAGCTTTAAGGGAAAAACTATGAGGGGAATATCTATGCTAAAACACACATATTCTAATCGCATAGAATTGGGTCGATCTGAATTATTTTCCACACCTTGAGACTGAAACAGAAACCTACAAACAAAAAACGGAGACCAATACATCACACAGAAAGATCAAGAACATGAATTATCTTTCAGTTTCAGTATTATGGTGGAAAACATCGATTTTTTCCCCACCGTGAGACTGAAAATGAGCATACAACCTGCGCTATGGAAAACATCGATTTTTTCCCCACCGTGAGACTGAAAATGAGCATACAACCTGCGCTATCGAACAAGCTGCCTTTGCGTCTGTGTTGCTATCGAGACTGAAATGTTTGCCGGCATGCAGTCAAAGTCCACTGGTCATGTGAATAAACAATTAACAAGCTGCACACCTGTGTTGCTGCCTGGGCTCTCTGTGCTGCCGCTGGTGCAGTGCTCCCACCTGGGCCGCGGTGGCCTGATGGCTGCTCGCGCGTGGGGCGTGCGCGGTGTGCACTGCTGGGCCACCTGCCCCGCACGCGCCCTGCGCCGTGCGCGCTGTGCAGCTGCTAGGCCGCGCCGGTGTGCGCGCCTCTGCGTTGAGCGCTGCGCTGCTGCTCGCCTCGCGAAGCGTGCCGCCCTTCCCCGCTAGCCGTACCTGCACACACGAAGAACAAAGCAAGAACGAACCGCAAAACACAAGAACAACTGGACTTCAAATTAAAATTACTTCCTCGAATCTCAATGAAACTTCACGAAAATTGAACAGCAGCTGGGAGACCTCAAGACCTAACAGATCCAGGAAAAAGATCTGAGAAAGCTCAAATATTGAAGACGAATTTCAAGACTAACATGAGGCCACCATCGCAGGACCGGCGGGCCGCGGCAGCCGTGCCGTCACCGGAGACGAAGCCGCAGCGGTAGTTCCCGCTCCGCCCTATCCCATCACCGGTGGCCGTCGCACCCTCATCAGCTCGTCGAAGCAGATCCGTCGCGCACCATGGGGAAGGAAGCGATGCCTCACCGGAGCTTCCACTGCTCGTCGAGGAGAGACAGGTCCCGAGCTTGCCGTCGTCGATTTGAAGACCTGCAGGGGAACCAATGTCATCGCCGGAGATCCAACAGGGAGGGAAGAGGGGCAGCGCCTGTGGAGCATCCGCCGGGATAATCTCACCTCGCCGTCGCGCCGCCGGGATCTCGCCCCATCGTCGCCATGGAGAGAGAATATGGGAGGAGAGAGAACGGGAGGATTCAAAATGATTCAAAATGCAGGACGATTTGTTTTTTTAACCCCATCGGCGGTGGTCTCGTGTGGGCCCACATGTGACGCGGGTGGACGTATGTGGGGCTGGTGAGTGAGCCGGGCTGGAGAAACCAGGTGGCACGGGATGGTCCGGTAAAACCGGTGGGTGGATGGATGGTTGGCCGGGGCTTCCATTTGTTATCGGAAGCCCTCCAATATAATATCTATATATATATATATACCAGATTGGGATCTCTATATCTTACAAATATATAGGCAAGGAGCCAGGAGGTAGGTAGCTAAAAGTTCAGTGAATGTGCACCACTACACAGAACTGACGACAATTTAAGTATGTATCATATCGCTGTTTCCAGAGAACAACTAATGCCTGCCACAGTATATAGCCAACTTGGTTATTTGGGAATTCAGCTACTAGGTGTTAGATCAACTTGCATTGTCTCACACCTCGCCTCCACATCTTGGATACTGATCTCTTGCCTCCCCACCTTGTTTCTGAGAAGTGATGGGTAGCATATATGCCTGAGAGTTAAATACACTCCATCAAGTCAGGCACTTAAGATTTTGATTTATAACTTGATCTTAAAACCATGACTTTGATCTATTAGAATGTAGATGTGCAATCAAATAATAAATAAAATCTAGAGTTTACTATATATCATGAAAGCACTTTTCATGAAAAAATGTATGAATATACAGTTTCGTTTTCAAACCACATATTCTGAAATGCCGAGGTGCTGATAATGAAAATTTAGAAGTTTGTCGTATTCAAGACATCAAGTGTCTGACAAATTCATCAACAGGGAGGAGGTGTATTATATTGCATTAATTTGCATTGTGATTTGTGGCTATATATTACTATATTGATATAGTGGCTTATTGACGTTTAGTTTTGTCTTACTCTATCTGTCTTCCTAAAGCGTTAAGCGTGCATGCTCTGCTAATGCTGCGGCCATTTGACTTGTATATTAACATCCAAAAATTCCAACTTGTCCAACTGCCCTATGGCTCTAAGCTTTGAGTTCTTTTACGGTGTGCCATACTAGCCTTAAAAAGGACTAGCATGTAAAGATCGGACGGTCCATATTAATTGTATACTACTGTAATCGTGTTTAGTAGTATAGGTAATATGAACTAAGTAGCTAGTATAGATAGTATAAGGGTACTATGGGAAAAAAATAAAATAGCAGATTTGTAATTTTGACATATCTTTAAGTTTGGAATGGCAGATATGTAATGATGGCATATCTTTAATTTTTCATTTCATTATTTCTGTCTCCCCTACTTTACTTTATTTTCATTTGTATCCTTTCATTTCATTTCAGTCACAGGCGTTTGTCACTTTACCATAATACCCTTGCTAATATCTAGTTTATACTACATACTAGCACCTACCAGTATGGCACACCGTAAAAGATCTCTTGACGCTACCTTGCCAAAAAAAAATGTAGCTCTTCTTCTGATGTATATGTAGCATCGGGTTCCTTGAAAGGAGACCCCTCCTCTTCGCACCAGAGCGACGCCGTACGAGCGTTCTCGCACGCCCGCGTTTCACGGGTAATTTTGCGAAAGACCCCCTCAGCATTGGCGAAATCAACCCGCGGTCCTCTATCCCTCAGCGTTCACCGACCCCCTCCGCACCCGCCCCTTCCCTCCGCCTCCGCGTCGCCGCACGCGCCCGCGCCCCCTCCGCCTCCCCCTCACCGCCCGCCCACCCGCTCGGCTGTCGCCGCCGCGCCGCACCTAGGCCTGCCCGCCGGTCCTCCCGCGCCTCGGCCGCCGAGGCCCCCGACCGGAACACCTCCTCCCTCCCCCGCACCCCGGCACCCTCACGGATCTGGATCAGGCCCTCACCTTGCCCGCTGCAGCGACGGCGCCGGAGAAGAGCGCGCCAGCAAGACGGCGGCCGGCGGTGCGGCCGCGCTCCCCAGGTATTTTTCACATGGCCCTCTCGGTTCCCACCCGCAGCGCTAGCTCCCAGCGTTCTTCTCCTCTCCCCCCGCCGCCGCAACTCTGCTGGCCGCTGCATCCCCTTGCTGCTGGCCACACGCTCCGTAGCTCCCCACGTTCCTCTACTCTCCCCTGCCACCGCCGCCTCTTGCTGCTCGCTGCGCCTCATCCCACCCCCTTTCTCTCTCTTCCAGTGCCGCCGCCGCATCCCCACGCTCCTTGATCTGCAAGGCCACCGAGCGGATCCGGCCAAATCCGACCTCATTGCCCGCTGATTTGGTCGTGGCAGCCGCGGGTCTGGCTAACCGACCGCATCCACGGGTGCCGCGGTTCAAGACCGAGGTCATGCGAGGGTTCAGCCATGGCGAGCGCGGATCTGCCGCGGAGGGAGGAGTTCTACTCTTCCCTGTTTGATTCCGCTAAAGGTAGCACCTTTGGCTGGAAACACTTAAAGATGGCGATGCAATTTTTGCCCTTAAAGAGTGGAATATCTCTAAGGATTTAGCTATGGATAGGAGCGCTTGGAGACTAGCAATTAATGTGCCTGAGCCGTGATCTTTGCTTTCTTTTCTGCTTTCCTCTAACTCTTTTTCTGTTTTTTTTTTTTTGACCTTTTGGGTTTCACCTCTAGCCTACCCCAACTAGCTTGGGACAAAAGGCTATGTTGTTGTTGTTGTTGTTGTTGCAATTTTTGCCCTGAAATTTTGGAGTGATGGATGCAGGAGATGGCGTCAGGTCGTGCTCGCAGTTGAGGAAGATTGAAGCCCTCGAGGACATGGCTACCAAGGTGAGGGCACCTTGTGTATCTGATTTGTTAAAAAATTTGTTGCCCTGAAATTTGCATACACTTTATCTACTTTGCCTTGGCCTAATCGATTTGTGACTTTTTGCTATGCCTGTAGGCATGCTACACCAGCGATAGCGCCGGTGACCTGAGTCCATGAAGGGGTGGCGATACAAACAAGTTTGTTTTTCTTGCCTTGTGTATCTAATGACTTGCCTATGCTTTTCCATGTGCCTGCAGTGAGGGTTGTCAACAGGAGCAGTGGGATTTAAGCTTTTTCAGTGCCTATGTTCTTTGCTTTTTTTTTATGTCGAATTGGTCCTTCATAGAATTGCTCCAATCCTTCATCGATTGAGGCTGGCTATGTTTTATTTCCTGTGTTTACCGATGCAGCTGATTAGGAGAGACAAAAAATAATTTAGACAAGTCCAGCCAACTGAGTTTGCAAAGTCGATCCCTTACTGAGTTTGCAGTTTGATGGTCTTAACTCTTAGGTTTATTTGTTTAATGTCATCTTAGCTGCTGTCCAGAACATAGGTGTTTAGTTTAGAGCATTGTGATTTGCATACATTTTCATTTCGTTCATGCTTTATCTTGACAGGTTCCTTTGCTTGGACTTGACAAGTTTTGTGGTTAGAAAATGAGAGTTGTTTAACTTGAGATGGCTGGTATTGTGATAGTACTGCTTGTTTAACCCTGCATTTTCTTTGGTGGATCCAGAGACTCTTTTATTCTTTCTTATATGATATATGTGGTGTGTCATTTCAGCTCTCTATCCTAAAATCATGTAAGAGTGCATGAATGCATATGCTCTGACTGAATTGCACTTATCTAATTTTCTTTGTTCCTATTGCAAGATGAAGAATTTCATTCTGCTGCTGCATGAAGCTTAAGGTTGTTGCTGACTTCTCTTGTATGTACGCAGAGCATTGCAAAAGTGAGTTCAGTCTAACAACTTTGTACACCCCTCTGCTTTTGCTCTGGTTGTATGCATCTGGTTTGTGTATATTTAAGAAGTAAGGTTGCTGATTTTCAGATTATTTATAGATGCAGTAACAAGGATACAACGCGACTGGCTGAAGCTTGAAGTTGTTGGTGCTTTTTCTTTCTGTGTTTTGCAAGGACTTACAAGTTGCAAAGGTGAGCTTACTCTTGCTACTTTGGTACAATCTTCTATGTTTTAATCTGGTATATGCTGGATTTACATATTTACCAGAAGGCCCTGGGTAGCAGTAGATGGTGCATATGCTTTTTTTCTTATCTCATTAGGGGTGTTTATCCACTTATATGTTCTTCACTAATATTACATCAGCAGGGAAAAGTAGTAAATGGACAGGGCATTACTAACTGAGTATAACTGCTTAGTTTTCCTCTTAAATGGACACCTACATCATTAAAACATGATGTAATGTAATGATCAGTTTCTTTACTGGTTTCGACTGCATGAACCAAGGTGATCATTTTCGTTTTCATGTGCTATGCTGTGTTACACACAGGATGTTGTGTTCTTTTCTATTCGAGTCAAAATTCTGTTTGAAGAAAGAGTTAGAAAGGCTTAAGTAGAAACACTAAAAACATCTGCTTGGTAGCTTTAGACCAAAATTCTCATTGTTATTTCTTAATATTTGTTCCAAGCTTCTTTCGTTTAGCACTGTTGGTCCAAGGTTCTATAATCATGCTTTATGTGCTGGTTGATCGGCGTATTCATGCTTTTCACCTTACATATTATGCTAGAGATATGCCTACTAAGTTTGATGGCAGTTATGATTGCAGTTTGTCCTGAATTATTATGATTGCAGTTTAAGCTTGGATCCTTAGAAGGAAGGAGATGCCCTCATTTTGACTTTAGCCAGTTGCAGCCATCTGTCTGTCTACATCTGATTGCTTGCCGGTCGGCGTTGATTTTGGGCCCTTAATAAACTTATGCTCTACTAATCAAGTAGATGTCTTTTTGGATACTGAGACCGCTTTAGTACTTCATGTTTAGGACATAATGTTTAGACTGTTTTCGCTTTGTTACTATATGTAGAAGGCAATTTTTATCGGAGCATAATATCCGCTTTGTTATATGTTTTGCTAAACAGTCTATTTGCATGAGATGTTTGTCTTCTCCGGTAAAAAAATTGCCTTATTTTATTCGCCAGATTGCCAAAACTAATTAAAACTAATTGATCTTAAGTATTTGAAAGATATTGGAGACACTAAATTGGCTCAGGATAGGGCGCGCAACGCGCGCGTTACGTTCTAGTAATAGAAAAAAGAACGCAAATGTCGTCTATAGTCCATGAATACGTTAATTTCCAGCATTCAACTACAATAGCAGATTTGTATGTCGCCCTTGAGGTAGTGAAATCGGTTAGGTTAATGGGACAACTGATCATTAGTTCATTAAACTCCTTCCCTCTTAATCCATCCAAACTGCACACCGAGGCTGATATCCCTACATCCTCCTGCTCTCAGACACCACTGCCATAGGGAAGTCGTCCCCATCATGGCCTCGCTCGTCTTCCCTACTCCAGGACGGCACAGCCATCAGGCTCCCGCCTGCAGTGTATGGATCAACTCATTATGTTTTTTTTAATACGAGTACAGACGCGGATACTCACAAATGCACACAAACTTACCCCTATAAATATATGCAAAATCTATATCTATAAAGACCTCCGAGAGACTGATGAAGTCACCAAAGGCACCTCGCTGTCGACGGACACACCTACCACTGAAACAATTACGCTAATTAAATTCTAGAAAAAATTCATAAAAATACGACACGCACCAAAGGCACCTCGATGACTCAAACCCAGATTGGCAGATTCCAAAGAATTTTACCAATTGGGGATGCAGGCGAGCAGCTGCAATGGCGTCCGAATAATCTCTAACCAAAAGCTCAATAATGGTATAACTCCAATGCGCATGTAAATTCGTGATCTAAAGAATGATCTATATTGTCCTAACAAGAACAGAAAGGTCCGACTAATGTGTCCACCACAAGTCCAATGAAAGGTGACAACAACCGGATTCATCCTCTTGAAAGTGCTAGCCATCAAAGCATGCATGTTTTATTTTGTCTGAAGAATACCAACAGGCAGAGATAGCAGTTTGTTTCACCGCAGGGAGAAACAAAAGAATATAAAGCATGCATGTTTTATTTTGTCTGAAGAATACTGTTGGGGATTAATTTCATAAAAGACGCGCCTCCGTGTACCCCTTTAGGGAAAAGGTTCGGTCCACCTAAACAACAAAGCTAGTGCAAGTTTTCTGCTCTCTAATTTCCTACGCAGGCAAAACGCCAACAGTCAGGATCCGCGCCAAGATGACTAGGTGCCGAGCTCGGACGAATCGAAGAAAAGGTCCGCGTCTAACGACAAGGTGCGGAACTCGTGCGTGCCAGGAGGAGGTCCGCGTTTAATAACAAGGTGCGGGGCTCCGACGCGTCGAGAAGAGGTCCGCGTCTAACGACAAGAACTCGTACGAGCCAAGAGGAGGTCTACGTCGGGCGACAAGGCGTCGAGCCCGGGTGCATCAAGAGAGAGGTCCACGTCTAATGACAAGGTGCGAGGCTTGGATGCGCCAAAAAAGGTTCTGCGGCCAAGAAACAGTGACCCGAAGACGGAGCCAGGAGCTTGGTGCTTGCATAATCGACAGATCTGGGAAAGGTTCCATGTAACGTAGTCAATTTGAGTTTGTACTCTGATGTAAAATCCCCACGATACCCCGGGCCGTTGTCTAATAAGGTCATGCGTGCGCGGAGCAGGTGAGGGGTATCGGGGGTAAAGTGGAATCCCAATCGCCACTATAAAAGGCGGTCTCTGTACACTGTAAAAGGAGGGATGAAAAAGAAAGGATTTCTGGTCCGTGTTTTTTATCCTGTTGTATCATCGTGTTATCTGTTCGGTGCCACCTAGTGAAATCCGGCACCAACGGTTTGGCACCCACCGCTCGTGAGTGTACGAAACAAAGCCCACATGGCTCCCAAGCATAAGAGTTTATCCGCTATAGCAAGAGAAGACGCGACAGAGGACGAACGCGAAGAAGTTCTCCCATCAGACCCTTCAGGGAGTGGTATAACTATAGAAAAGAACAAGGAAATCGAGTCACAACGGCAGCTATCCAAGATTGAAGCCGCCAAAGCCGACAAAAGAAAGGTCGAAGCCGACGCCGCAGCCTTAGCAAAGGGGAAAAAACTTGAGGCACTCAGGCAAGAGGCAGACAAAACAGCTCAAGAAGCAAGAGAAAGAGAAGAGCTACAGAAAGCCAAAATGGAATTAGAAAATTTGGAAAAATTAAAGGAGAAGATGAAGGCCGAAGCTATCGCCAAGAAGCGTGCGACAAATACAAGGCAAGAACTCGCCAGTGCGCGAGCGAAAATTCAAGAGCTGCAAGCAGAGCTCGAAGCATTAAATCCCTACGATGAATTCGAAGAGGAAGTCACAATCCGTTACGACAACGGACCTTTCATGAGAACACCTGTCTCCAACCAATTCGCGAGTGCAAGTGGCAACCTACCAGCTACTCAGATACAAGGTCACAACATCAAGAACATCGACACTTTCGATCCTCTTTCTCGGGCCCTTCAATTAGCGCCGTGGACCTCATCCTACAGAAGTACGTCGGTCCCCAAGTTTGATGGCATGACACACGCAAGACAGTTCCTGATGGCTTATGAAGCTGCAATTGCATCAGCCGGGGGTGATGATATCGTGTTAGCAAAATCATTTGTTATCGCGTGTGAAGGAGCAGCTCTAAATTGGTACTCGTTGATAAAGCCAATGTCCATCACTTCTTGGCAAGATCTAAAGGAGAGATTCATTGCCAATTTCAAGGGCTTTCGTCGCAATTCACTCACAGCCAGTGACCTGTTCAGCTGTGTTCAAGGAGACAAAGAGCCTCTGCAAGCTTACTATCACAGATTCATTCAAGTGAGAGCTCAAGCACCCAACGTTTCAGACGAGGTGGCAATAGAAGCCGCGATAAAAGGCCTCAAGATCGGCCAATGCGCAAATGCCCTTGTTCTAGAACCTCCTCCCTCGCTTGCCGCGCTTTACGACACCCTCGAAAAATGGTGTCGACAAGACAATGATCACCGCAAAAGAATTGAGGAAGCAAGGAGAAACAAGCTGAGCGTCCAAGGGGGCAACGCGCCTCAACAAGGTCACCAGCGACAAAGCTACCAAAGACATGCTCAACCAATCTATCAAGTGGAAAATGTACCGAACTCTGAAGAGTCGAACTTCATCACCAATCAAGAAATAGATCCCGCAACACCTTCTCCGAGAGAGCAAAACAACAATAGCTCCAGAGGGGGACGATCTGGCAGAGGCCGAGGGCGAGGCAGAGGGAGATTTAATCAGCAAGGCGAAAGGCTGTACTACTGTGTATTCCACGGGGAGAACACAGATCATGGGACGAAGTATTGTCCAGAAAGCAAGAAAGTCCTCGAAAGAATGGCAAGCGAAAAAACTGAGTCAGAACAGCCCAAAGCAGTAAACTGCACCTCAAGCCAATCCTGGAACCCACCTCTTTTTCCGACTCGCCCAACAATGAGTCAACAGTCCACGCAATACTCGTACCAAGTACCACCTTTTCATCACCAAGCTTACAGCCTTTATCAACCACACAATATACAGCCTCAGCCGTCGCCTTTCCATTTCCAGCAAGCTAACAGCGTCTCAGTCCAACAACCCATCCAAGCTCAAGTGCCCAAAGAAGAAGAGGTAGTTGAGAAGCAGCAAAACAAGAATCAAATACTCAAAGCAACGCTTTGCCTACGGTTGGCATGATTTTACCCATCTCTGGGGGGTCGTCTTTAACCTTCGAAAACAAAAGGCAGAGAAGAGATTATTTCCGATGCGTCAACAACATCGCAGTCGAAGGACCAATAAAAAGGTCACAATGGTCGCACATCCCCATCACTGATGATCTGAAACTAAGGAATTTCCCACACAATGACGCGATGGTCATCGAAGCAAACATAGCAAGGTGGATCATTGGCAGAATCCTAGTCGATAACGGTAGCTCAACCGACATCATATTCGCCAGCACATTCGACCAGATGAAATTAGACAGGTCCTCACTGCAGCCAGCGGACAACCCGTTGTGTGGGTTTGGGGGCAAAAGGGTACCTGTTCTTGGGAAAATCGATCTGCCGGTCTCATTCGGGGATCTCGACAATGCACGAACCGAATACATCACGTTCGATGTGGTGGACATATATTTCCCCTATTTTGCAATCTTCGGGAGAGGTTTCCTCAACAAGTTTGAAGCGATTATCCACCAGCCTTACCTCTGCATGAAAATGCCAGCTCTAAAGGGAGTCATCACTATCTTCGGCGACCAGCAAATGGCAAGGAACATTGGAAAAGGTGAAACACCAGGCCATCGAAACGTCCATCTCCTGCACGAAAGAAAGGTTAACAAAGTGCTCTACACCGAAGCAGAAAAACTCGAAAAATCTGTGGACAAAGGAAAGGTGACCATAGCTCCTGACGAAGAAACAAAAAAGGTGCCATTAGACCCGCTAGTCAAGAACAGGTGCATCTTCATTGGTACCGGACTCGCCAAGCAAGAAGAAGATGAGATCTTAGCTTTCTTACGAAGCAATGCAGATGTTTTTGCCTGGTCATCCAAAGATTTGCAAGGTGTCAGCAGAAGCATAATTGAGCACAACTTAAACATCAGCAGCAAGGTCAAGCCAAAAAAGCAAAAGCTCAGAAAATATTCAAACGAAAAGATTGCCGCAATGAAAGCCGAGGTACAAAGGTTGCTAGAAGCCCAAGTAATTCGAGAAGTAAAATACTCAACTTGGTTAGCAAACATCGTAATGGTCAAGAAGAAGAACAGTAAATGGCGCATGTGCATAGATTTTACTGATATCAATAAAGCTTGTCCAAAGGACGATTTCCCGCTGCCCAGAATCGACCGGGTCGTAGACGAGGCAGCAAACAGTGCTCTTTTGTCCTTGCTAGATTGCTTCTCGGGGTATCACCAGATCTGGATGAAAGTTTCCGATCAAGAAAACACAAGCATCATCACACCTTTCGGCATTTTTTGTTTTGTCAGAATGCCAGAGGGGCTCAAGAACGCAGGACCAACATTTGCAAGAATGAGCAAGGTAGTCTTCAAAGATCAAATACCACGAAATTTGTTGGCTTATGTCGACGACCTTGTTGTAAAAAGCAAAGAAAGATCAAGTCATGTCGAAGACCTCGCCGAAACATTCGCAAACATGAGAGCGGCAGGGCTGAAACTCAATCCCGAAAAATGTGTATTCGG
>OAMR01000042.1:1607000-1625210 GCA_900205405.1 Echinochloa crus-galli
TTAGTGTTGAGAAGAAAGCCTGGAGCCAACATGGGAAAGATGCACGAAAAGTGGGACGGACCTTACCTCGTCTCTACAAGCAACAGACCAGTTCTTTTCATCTGGTCGACGACACTGGGAAGGAGCTGTCACACACATGGAATGTGGACAGCCTGAAGAAATTCTTCGTCTAATCGCAGCCTGGGGCTGCAACCTTTTACTTTCTGTCATTATTGTTCACCTTTTCCTTTTAACTTACGTAATTTTTGTTATATTTTCAAAGGCCGTACTCTTTTCCTCACGGGGAAAGCCCCACTCAAGGGTGTGAGGTTTTTAACGAGGCGGACCTACTCTGTAAAGTTGCTACTCATCTATAAAGCAATGATTTCCCCAGAAAGTGCCCAGACCAACGAAAAAGCATCAGGCGATGCAGATTTTGACACCTTACTCCGACTAGCTCTTCGAAAACAACCTTTCCAAAAAAAAAAGGTTGCATTCTTCAGACTAACAAACAATTCCTCCAACAAAATTATTTAAAAAAAAAACGCATTCAAAGACGGGCTCAGCTCCCGCACCTCTATCTCGCAAAGTCAGGCGAAACGCCTGCACGAGAGCCTAAGAGGGAAACCAAGTCTTATAAGAAAAGACAAGGTCCATTTATCTTCTAAAGACAGTGCAAAAAGCTTGCACCAAGGGAGCAAAGCTCCACAAGAAAACACAGGGTTCACCTGTCCAAAAAAAAAGAGATGAAGCTCGCCCCCGAAAAGGGCAAAGGGGGAGGTGACGCATCTTATGAGTTTGCCATTTTTCTCAGGGGCTCACTAGGCCAAGAGAAACCTAATCCAAGCGTCCGCTCATTTAACCGATACGACAGTTATAACACGGTTCAAATTTCCCAAAAAAAACTTTCGCTCCTCGAAGAGGCACCTTAAGAAAGCTCACCCCCGAGTTTGCCAGGGGGGAGGTGACGCTTTCAAAACTAACTATTTAGCACCCTCGGGGCTCGCATGTATTGATTCAGAATACCAGTTAGAAAACGACTTTAATCTCAAAACATTACAGCTCGCAACAGATTCAATCAATTGTTCGTTTGAGTTCCCCACTCCAGCTTGAGGAAACGTCATAGCCAAATACATCAGCAAAGTGCCCGATTATTTATGCACCGGCACTCGCACAATCCAGCATTGGAAGAAAAAAGAAAAACAATCAATCCGAATACCGCTCCGCAAACCTCCAAAACTCCTCGAATCCCACTTCAGGATGGCGTTTGTTAAAATCAAGCCAGTCTCCATACAGGACACAGAAGTTATCACGAAGTAGCACCAATCTTACACCAGCCTGCGCAGGGTCCAGCGACGGGACCTGCGCAGCGCAAAATAAGGTTCATCAAACCCAAAATCAGATCATTACAGCAACAAGGTTACAAAGCTTCACTCGGCTCTCCGAGCACTTCCGTCTGCTACCTCATGCTGCAAAGGTAAAGGCGCGGCAGAAACTGGCAGCTCTCGGCTCGCAGAAGGAGTAGCGTCGTCTCTAGCGACCACCTCCACCACCGGAAGCGTCATCGGGACGTGAGGCGGTGTAGTTTTACCTTGTCGTTCCGCCAACTCCTGTTTCGCCAGCATAAAATCTCGCTGTTAAGGAGAGGTAAAAATCAAGCTAATACCATGAAACAAAAGGTAGGTCAAAAAATTTCTTTTTGCACAAACGCACCTTGTTCAAACGATCCCCGACTGTCTTCTGGGCCATCGCTCGACCACTAGGCCTCCAAAACTTCTGCACGAACCTCTTGACTTGCTCTTTTACCTCGCTACTTGCATCAGCCAGGTCTTTAGCTCTTGGAAATTGATACAATTTGCTTCCAAAAAGCTTAGTATGCTCACACCCTTCTCTTTCAAGCATCATCAACATGTTGGAGCTGCATACAGAAGCAGCATAGTCTCCCACAGTCTCGCAAAAAGAAGGAACGAACTTAACTTCTTGATCGAGCCAGTTAAAAAAGCGATCAACCCCTTTCCCCTCAGGAAAGGCCAGGGGCTCGCTGCCATAGCTCCGCAATGCGGCTCGATAGGCAAAGTAGACTTTCAACCCCCTGTCCCAGCTGATCTCATGACCTGCTCAATGGCAGCTTTCAGTTCTTCAATCTTATCCTTGAGATCACCTATTTCTCGAACCTTTTCATCAACTATGATCCTAGCCTGATCACGATCAGTCTTCATGTCTGCCAGGACAGAAGCATGTCCAGACAAGGTTCCGTGCAGCTTTTCCACCTCTTCCTTCAGCTATTCACGGGACCGCGTCAGCTTGTCATTTTCGCTCACTAATACGCGGGAGGATCGCTCCAAATCAGCACACTTCTGAGTAAGCTCGTCACGCTCGCGAGTCAGCTGATCCTTGACAACCTCCACGTCTTTAAGGCCATCTAGTTGCCCCGCAAGCTCCTCTCTTTCTCGACGGAGTATGCCATTGGCTCTGGCCAACAGCACCTGGTTCTCCTCTTCAAAGAGTTTCAGCCAATCCTCCAAGTCAGCTTTCTCTGGACCGGCCTTGAGGCGCTGATTCTCTTCCTCAGCGCTCTTGAGTTTAGCCTCAAGATCAGCTTTCATGGTGTATAGCTCTTTAGCCTCCTTAATAAGATTGAGTTCCCTTTCGCGATCACTAACTTGCCTCTCAACGAGAGCCCGGCTGATAATTGTCCCCTAAACCAAGGCACGAAACCAAAATTAGAAATGTTCAAAAACAAGAAGACAAGGTCAAGTGCCAAGGATCCACCAAAAGGTCCTAACCTTTATCATTTCAGCAGCCAAGACCCGCACCAGCTCATCGCTGCTCCGCATCTCAACTACTTCTTCGAATTCTAAAGCACGTTCTAGGACGTCAGGATCAGAAATGTACATCCCCATATAGACACGATCCACAAAATCGTAATAGTCTAGGTCACCTGACGGTTTGAAGTCTTTGATTTCAATCCCCTCGCCTTCTGAACCTCCGTATCCAGATCGGTGCAGAGAGGAATATACTGCATAAAGCAAACATGTTGTATCAAAAAAAAACCCCGAGGAGCTTACCTGAAGCGCCAACAATTTCCAAGGGCTTAACGATCCCTTTTCCTCGGTCATCAGCAGGTTTGGAAGATAAAATTTGCAGGTCAGGCGAACCAGTCCCCTGCGCAGCTGTAGACTCCGGTTGCACAATTCCCTCCGCGACCCCTGGTTCAGACCGACCCAGCTTAATCACAACCTTCGTTGAAGGTTCGACACCACATCGGGGACTAGGCATCTACGCAGAGCTACCTGAGTCCGAATCGTCACTAAAGTCAAAAGGACCTTTCATAATCCTCTTCTCGACGAGCGGATTCTGATCCAATCGACCCAAACCCGGCGATAAGGTTCCAACTGTCCCGGAAGCAGCGCGAGAATCACGGGTCTTGCCAGCGGCTGGTGACACCGGTAAGGCAGCTGATTGCGGTTCCATCGATTTACCACCATCAGAAGGTAAACAGGTCGATGCAGTCTCCTGAATGTTCTCCTCCTCAGAATGACCAAACGAGGGTATCGACTCCCGCTCTCGGGGAGGGGTCTCGTCCCTGCCTTGCCCTGAGTCAACAGGCATAGGGGCTGGTGCCTGCTCCTGAGGAGGTAAGTCAACTTGCCCCAACTGACTCTGCGATGTTTGGGGCACATCAGTTGCACCAGTTTGGCTCGGGGGCGCTTGGGGCTGCTCGGCACTTGGCAAGGTGATCAACCCGCTAATCATCGGCGGCAGCTCACTCCTCGCAGTCTTTGACAACCTCTCCTGAGAGGGCCCTTCGATGCTAGAAGCACGGCGCCTTTTCCTTTTATCTAAGTCAGAGGTTCTGTGCGGACGAATCGCCAACGCTTTCGCATCACCTCCCTCAGGGTTTTCTTTCCTTTTTCTTTCCTTCGAGGTCTTGACGGCTCGATGTCCTCGCCCACCGGCAGGCTTGACCCGCGGCCTGTAGGCCAAGCCCAGCTCATCAAAAACATGGTTCAATCGGCCTTTGTGCACCAGAGAAGCTTCGCAGTCCAAAAACTCACGAATCGCGAAAGGTCCGAGGATGTCCACTACCCGCCGTTCAATGTCATAAACATAGCCATCAGGTGTACAGCCCGGGGGCACCGCAGCTGTCTCAAACTCTAGAAAAAACACTTCCGTCCCGCAGGGGAGCACCTTTTTCTTCAAAGCCTTCAGTTTCCAATCCGACAAAGCCGAAACCCCGGAGGCTTCGAACTCTTCGTAAAGGTCGCGGCCGCTACTAATTAGAGTAGCTCTCATAAAGGCCGACAAACACTTCTGGAACCAGCGGGTCTCGTTAAATTTTGGGGCACAGTCCGGGTCCAACTCGGTGATCGTGGAATGAAGCGGGAAGTGTTGAAATATCAGTATGTATTGCATACGATGATATGCACTAGAGATAGAGTTGGAGTCGTAATAGAGCTGTAGTCTAGTTAGATTACTTGTCACACAAGATGTAATCCCAAACCGACTTGTATCTCTATCTTATGGGCTATTGGCCCCTATATAAACATGCAACCATGGTGAGCCAAGTTAGGCAATCACGTTTACCAAATCTTTCATGGTAATGAGAGCCAATCTTCCACAAATAATCCACTAGCCTCACAACAATGGCGTCCTCGTCGATGGCGCCCTACGATCGCCTTGGCCCGAAAGTTTCCGAGAAACTAACCAGGGACAACCATATGCTCTGGAAGGCACAGATCCTTCCTGCCATCAGGGGAGCTCAACTCGTGGGTTACCTCGATGGAATGGCGGCAGCACCGGAGAAGACGGTGGAGAAAGACAAGCAGCCCGTCCCCAACCCTGACTACCTTACGTGGGTGGCAAGGGACCAGCAATTGTTGGGTTATCTGCTCAACTCGCTCACTCCAGAGGTGTTGGCCCAAGTTGCAACCTTGGCAACATCAGCAGAGGTATGGGCGGCAATCGAGACAATGTTCTCGGCCAGGACACGTGCACGTGCGGTGAATCTGCGGATGCAGCTGTCCACAACCAAGAAGGGAAGCATGAACATGATGGTCTACTTCAACAAGATGAGGGCAATCCAAGATGAGCTTGCCACAGCCGGTAAAATAGTAGATGATGATGAGATGGTTACACATATCCTAACGGGTTTAGATCAAGATTGCAATGCTATTGTTTCATCTGTTCTTGGTCGGTCTGATTCTATCACTCTGAGCGATTTATATGCTCAATTGATGGCCTATGAAGCTCGTCTTGAGATGCTTCAGGATTCCTATGGTAACAACCAGTACCAATCCTCTGCGAATGCTGCTGCAAGGGGACGTGGAGGACCTCGTGGTCGCGGCAATGGTCGTGGTCGCGGGCGCAATGGAGGTCGCGGTGGCAACTTCAACCGAGGACCTCCCAACAGTGGTGGTACCAAGCAGGGAGGACAGAGCAACTCCAAACCTATGTGTCAGATCTGCAAGAAGGTCGGGCATGAGGCAAACGTCTGCTGGTTCCGCTATGAGGAAGATGACCAGCAAAATTCCAAATCTGCTGGTGCTGCAACAACAGGATATGGTGTGGACACCAACTGGTACATGGACAGTGGTGCAACAGATCATGTCACCAGCGAGCTCGACAAGTTAACTGTTCGAGACAGGTATACTGGACGGGATCAAGTCCAAACCGCCAGTGGATCAGGTATGAAAATCAGTAATATTGGTCACACAGCTTTACATACCCCGAGTAGAAATCTCCTTTTAAAGAATATTCTTCATGTTCCTAGTGCTATCAAAAATCTTGTTTCAGTTCATAGGCTTACCACAGATAACAATGCCTTTATGGAATTTCATCCTGAATTCTTTCTCATCAAGGATCAGGAGTCGAGGGAAACTCTACATCAAGGTAGATGCTTGGTCTGTACCCCTTAGAGTCAAAATTCTCTGGAGCTGCATCCAAGCAAGTGCATGGAGTCAATAAACCATCTTGTTCTCGATGGCATAGTCGTCTAGGGCATCCTGCTCTACCTATAGTTAGTCGTGTCCTTAGAGAAAATAAACTCTCCTGTTCAGATATTGTCAACAGCGAGTCAGTGTGTGATGCATGTCAGATGGCCAAGAGTCATCAACTCCCTTATTATAAATCTGACAGTGTTTCAAATGCCCCTTTAAACTTGATATTTTCTGATGTGTGGGGACCTGCTCCTACTTCTGTTGGTCGACATTCATATTACGTGAGCTTCATTGATGATTTCAGTAAATACACTTGGATCTATCTATTGAGAAAAAAATCTGACGTGTTTCAAGTGTTTAAAAATTTCCAAAATCTGGTTGAAAGGAAATTTGACAGGAAAATTTTGTCCATGCAAACTGATTGGGGGGGTGAGTATGAGAAATTAAACTCCTTTTTTCAGCGCATTGGAATCTCTCATCGTGTCTCCTGTCTGCACGCCCACCAACAGAATGGAGCTACTGAAAGGAAGCATCGTCATATCGTTGATGTTGGTTTGTCCCTCCTTGCTCATGCATCTATGCCCCTTAAGTTTTGGAATGAAGCCTTCCTTACTGCCACATACCTCATTAATCTGCTTCCTAGTCGAGTAATCAGCTTCCAAACACCCGTTGAACTCTTGCTCAAGGAAGTTCCTGATTATAATTCTCTCCGGACATTTGGGTGTGCTTGCTGGCCCAACTTACGCCCATACAACACTAGGAAACTTGCTTTTCGATCAACTAGGTGTGTGTTTCTTGGCTATAGCTCTCTTCATAAGGGGTTCAAATGTCTTGATATCTCCACTGGCCGTGTTTACATCTCTAGAGATGTTGTCTTTGATGAAACTATTTTTCCCTTTGCTAGCCTTCATAGCAATGCTGGTGCTCAGTTAAGAAAAGAAATCCTTTTACTGCCACCACATCTTTTAGATACCGGGGATGTAAACTGTGCTAACCCTAACACTACTGGTTCTATGAGCAGCACTGACTTACAGGATGATACAGAAGAAAATCCGGATGAAAATAATGCAGATTGGCTTGCTGGAGCAGCTTTACAAGGTTTTGGCGCTGCAGAAAATCCAGGTCCAAATCCCGGTACTGATATGCCGACGGACAGCGGCGCGCGATCCAACATGGATTCTCCAGCTGCGTCTGAGGCTTCTCTGCCTGATTCGGCCTCGACGCGTGGGGGGGCAGGAGACTCTGTCGACTCGCCGCGTGAGCAGATTTTGTCCCCTCCACCGGTGACAGTTCCCAGCGAAGGATCTCCTACGCCATCAGAATCTGCTGCGGCTACGCAGACTTCGTTGCCGGCTACTCAAGCCTCTCCCTCGCTGCCTCCATCGCCTCCTGCACCGCCGGAACCCCCTCGGTGCAGGACCCGTCTACAACACGGTATTGTTCAACCCAGAAAATTTACTGATGGCACAGTACGGTATGGGAACCTGTGTGTTACAGGTGAACCTCAAAGTTTGAAGGAAGCACTTGGGGATTCGCGATGGAAACATGCAATGGAAGAGGAGTATTCAACATTGCTAAGAAATCAGACATGGCATCTTGTTCCACATAAACAAGGCACAAACGTGATTGACTGCAAGTGGGTATACAAGATCAAGAAAAAATCTGACGGAACCATTGACAGGTACAAGGCTCGTTTGGTAGCAAAAGGGTTTAAACAAAGGTACGGCATTGATTATGAAGATACCTTTAGCCCGGTTGTTAAAATTGCTATGGTTAGGCTTGTTCTGTCAATAGCTGT
Organism: Echinochloa crus-galli; assembly: GCA_900205405.1. Taxonomy (NCBI): domain Eukaryota; kingdom Viridiplantae; phylum Streptophyta; class Magnoliopsida; order Poales; family Poaceae; genus Echinochloa; species Echinochloa crus-galli. The sequence goes on from OAMR01000042.1 coordinate 1,614,717, forward strand.
ATGCAAAGGATGGTGTTTGAGGTAGTTGGATGTTCAGAACGCGTTTCTTCATGGTGTTCTGGAAGAAGAGGTCTACATGCGTCAGCCTCCTGGGTTTGAGAAGCCAAATGCTTCTCATCTGGTGTGTAAACTTGATAAAGCTATATATGGATTGAAGCAAGCTCCGCGTGCGTGGTATGCAAGATTGAGTTCTAAGCTTGTCTCAGTTGGCTTCAAAGCATCTAAATCAGATACCTCCCTCTTCATTTACTGTAAAGGAAAAATTATAATCTTCATGTTGATATATGTTGATGATATTATTGTAACTGGTACATCACAAGAAGCCATTGCAGCTTTACTTCAGGATCTCAAGCAAGACTTTGCGCTTAAGGATCTTGGAGATCTTCACTATTTTCTGGGTATTGAAGTTAGGAAAGAAACAGATGGTATGCTCTTGTGTCAGGAAAAGTATGCAAAGGAGATACTGACACGAGTTGGTATGAAAAATTGCAAACCATCTCTCACACCCCTGTCAGCAATAGAGAAGCTTTCGGCTCATGAAGGTGTAAGGTTGAGTGATGAAGACAGTACAAAATATCGAAGTATAGTTGGAGCACTTCAATATCTTACACTCACACGTCCTGATCTTGCTTATGTTGTTAATAAAGTTTGTCAGTTTCTTCATGCGCCTACTACTGTTCACTGGTCGGCTTTTAAAAGAATCCTCAGATATGTCAAGGCTACAGTTGATTTCGGATTGAAGCTTCAGAGGTCTCAGTCAATGCTGATGAGTGCCTTCTCTGATGCTGATTGGGCTGGTAGTGTTGATGACAGAAGATCGACTGGTGGCTTTGCAATATACTTTGGAGGTAATTTGATTTCCTGGAGTGCGAGAAAGCAAGCCACGGTATCAAGGTCAAGCACTGAGGCAGAATACAAGGCTATGGCAAATGCAACGGCAGAATTAATTTGGCTCGAATCTCTTCTTGCTGAATTAGGGATTATTCTTGATAAATCTCCATGCTTGTGGTGTGATAATTTGGGAGCCACTTATCTCTCAGCCAATCCTGTGTTTCATGCTCGTGCTAAACATATTGAGATAGACTTTCATTTTGTGCGAGAAAGAGTTGCAAACAAATTATTGGAAATTCGCTTCATATCTTCTTGTGATCAAGTGGCTGATGGTTTCACCAAGCCTTTACCAGTTCAGAAGTTTGAAGAGTTTAGAAGCAATCTAAATCTTGAGGAGAAGAAAGTTTAGATTGAGGGAGGGTGTTGAAATATCAGTATGTATTGCATACGATGCACTAGAGATAGAGTTGGAGTCGTAATAGAGCTGTAGTCTAGTTAGATTACTTGTCACACAAGATGTAATCCCAAACCGACTTGTATCTCTATCTCATGGGCTATTGGCCCCTATATAAACATGCAACCGTGATGAGCCAAGTTAGGCAATCACGTTTACCAAATCTTTCAGGAAGATCACCACGGATGGATCAAACAAGCTCGGCACACCAGGCACCTTGGTTTCGTCCCACATTTTCTTTTGAGCGGCCACCAACTCCACACGAGCAAGATTTTTCTTCTTCCTCCGAGGACGAAAGGTCAGACAACCATAGTGCGCATCATAAGTAACCCCTTCAAAAACAATCCTCTTCGGCTGATAATGGAACTCATACAATCGGCAAAATGCGTCCACATCCGGTTCTTCGCCTTGGCAACGGACCGCAAATATAAACTTCACGAGATGAGTTATGGCGTTTGGAGTAAGATGGTGCAACTTGCATCGAAAACGCTCCAACACATCTATCACAAACTTGCAAACAGGCAACCTAAAACCAGCCACATAAAAGTCACGGAAAACTACCGCTTCATCAGGTTCAGGATTTGGTTGCTCTTCATCCCCGGGAGCTCGGGCCTGACCTTTCGAAAAATAGCCACGCTCCTCATAAATCTCGATAAGCTGAGAAGTCACAGTCGACTGCCCAAACCTAGTAGTACCAGGCATGGAGTTCTTTGATTTAGGCTTCTTAGTCGGCACCAGGTCGTCCAGGCTAGCGTCCACCAAAGCCAACCCGCCCCCGGTACCGTCACCACCGGAAGAACCAGATTCTTCCCCAGACTCCTCACCTTCCCCAGAGTCCCTCAGATCGTGATCACTCTCATCTAGACAACCCGAGGAAAGAACTTGAGTAAGAGCAAGAGGGTTCTGACCAACCACCTCTGAACCACGGCCCAGATCCTGGCACTTGGGGCTCCCTTGCCCAACCTCTCCCAAATCAGCTGCTTGAGAGCTTGCACCCACTTCGCTCGAATCCATCAATCGAGCGGTCTGCTTTGTGCGCGCCAGTGCTCTCACGAATCTTAAAGCAGAAGTGGAAAGGTAAAACCGCGGGTCGCTTTCAGGGGAGGAGTAAGAAAGAGGCCATCGCCCCCCTTTTTATAGACCCCCCCACCTGTTCCACTGAGGCACGGCGGTTGGTTTCCCGATAAAACGCAGCGGTTCCATGTATACCTTTAAAAGAGAGAGAGAGAGAGAGAGAGGACAGAGGGGAGAGGGAGTCGGACCTTTTCCCCAACAGTGCCGGAGGTGACGCCTTATCTGAACTTTTTCTACGATCGATGAATCGGCCTTTGTTGGTACAGGTCCGAAACATCGAGGGGCTGCTGTTGGGGATTAATTTCATAAAAGACGCACCTCCGTGTACCTCTTTGGGGAAAAGGTTCGGTCCACTTAAACAACAAAGCTAGTGCAAGTTTTCTGCTCTCTAATTTCGTAAGCAGGCAAAACGCCAACAGTCAGGATCCGCGCCAAGATGACTAGGTGCCGAGCTCGTACGAATCGAAGAAAAGGTCCGCGTCTAACGACAAGGTGCGGAACTCGTGCGTGCCAGGAGGAGGTCCGCGTTTAATAACAAGGTGCAGGGCTCCGACGCGTCGAGAAGAGGTCCGCGTCTAACGACAAGAACTCGTACGAGCCAAGAGGAGGTCTGCGTCGGGCAACAAGGCGCCGAGCCCGGGTGCATCAAGAGAGAGGTCCGCGTCTAATGACAAGGTGCGAGGCTTGGACGCGCCAAAAAAGGTTCTGCGGCCAAGAAACAGTGACCCGAAGACGGAGCCAGGAGCTTGGTGCTTGCATAATCGACAGATCTGGGAAAGGTTCCATGTAACGTAGTCAATTTGAGTTTGTACTCTGATGTAAAATCCCCACGATACCCCGGGCCGTTGTCTAATAAGGTCATGCGTGCGCGGAGCAGGTGAGGGGTATCGGGGGTAAAGTGGAATCCCAATCGCCACTATAAAAGGCGGTCTCTGTACACTGTAAAAGGAGGAATGAAAAAGAAAGGAGATTCGGACTGTTTTTTATCCTGTTGTATCATCGTGTTATTTGTTCGGTGCCACCTAGTGAAATCCGGCACCAACAAATACCAACAGGAGTTTGTTTCACCGCAGGGAGAAACAAAAGAATATAAAGCATGCATGTTTTATGTATTTTGTCTGAAAAATACCAACAGGCAGAGATAGCAGTTTGTTTCATCGCAGGGAGAAACGGTGCTTCTGATCTGAAGAATACTAACAGGCTAGTTTCACTAATAAATAAAGAAACAAAAACAAAACTAACATTTGCTTTCGTTGAGAGTCGAACTCAAGACCTCCCGCTTACTAAACGGGTGCTCTAACCAACTGAGCTACGAAAGCCGGTATGAATTTATTTTATTTATAATATTAATTATTATAGTATAAAAGCTTGATTCTCAAAACTGACCGGTAGAGGGAGGGAGCTGCGGACAGGGTTCCGGAGATAAACTGCAGGTGCTGGTGCGCTGCATGCGACGACGGGATAAGGCGGGGTCGTGTGCAGGCAGCGAAGATTTACCGTCACGCTCGAGCCGGCAATTGGGTCAATTGGGCCGGGTGGTGTGAGCGGGCTGGCAATGCAAGCCGGGGAGGAGAGAGAGACAGAGATGTGGAAGCAGGCCGAGCAGGAAAACGAAAGGAAAAGGAATGGGCTGTTTGTCGAGCTGGGCCAGGGAAAAGGAGGGAAGACGAAAGGAGGGCACAACCGGGAATCTTATATGGTTTTCGGAAGTTTTTTTTGGCAAGGTAGCTTCCACTGTTTGATATCCGTGCAACGATCGAGATCATATGCCTGTTCGGATCCGAAGCGGGTCACAGCAGCGGGCGGGTGAGCGAAAGGCGTCCGACGTCATCACGGACGACGGGAATCTAATTTGAGTCCCAACCTTCAAATGCGATTTTCTTCTAATCGTTAATCATTTTCCGAATCCGTTTGAACTACCATATTATTTAGAATTAATGCGATAGAATAAGATCCGATATGAGTATATTTTTATTTTATATATGTATGTTTTTAAATCAACACTTTCAATATGCTATTTCAACATCTTAGACTTACTGCTTCAATATTTTCACACAAAATGTTGATTTACTTTATCCGAATTGTTGAATTAAGTTTGAGGAAAATATTGAACCTAGTATATAAAAATATTGACTGTATTAGTTTAACACTTTAAGCATGTTAGTTTAACTTTTATACGAAAAATGACAAAATGGTATAATCAGAATGTTGAACTGTTATTTTTGAAATGTTAACTGCAACATCGTGCCTCCTATAACTTCATACTATTAATAATTGAAAAATAAAGAAAGGAAAAAAGCACAAGATTATGCTCAAAAAACATTCGCATGAGTTGAACGGAACGATAACACAAAAAAAATTGAGCCACTGCATGCCTCCGCCTATTTCCTCACGCGCGCATTGTTGCTGGGCTTCGTTGGTGGGCCTCTAAGCCAACTCGCTTAACCGGTACACGGAAGCCATATAGGACCCCCCGGGCACAACTGTATATTTATTTGTGGGGTTTAAGTAGGGTTTAAATTTGAATAAGACTCAAACTTAAACTTAGAAGGGATGTCTCATAGAATTGATGGTATAGAGAAAGGAACACACAAGACGCACATGTGAGGTTTCATGCAGTGTTTAAAATATGGAATGGTTTTAATTATTCTAGCTATGAAAATAAAACAAAATATATGAATTATTAGAAAAAAGATTAAAAAGGTTCAAAATTTTACTGACGCTTAAAATGCTTTTAAAATGGGATATTACAGATACCACGCTAATTTAAGGAATTGTATTTAAAGTAACTACATGAACAAAAGGGTCAAACAAGTCATTTTTAAAAGACCACGTTACCATTGAAGTAAAGATAAAAGAACCTATGTTTAAACTTAGCAAACTGTACTGTCAATAAAAACAAAAACTTGGTAACGTGGAGCATAGTGTCCTTAAATACTCATGCAAAATCCGACCGTGATAACATTTTTTATCTCTCGAATTAAAAAACTGGTGATCATCCTTTTTTGAAAAAAAAATACATTCCATTGCATATTATATGCTGACCTTTTGTGCCTAAACTAATTTGTGGTAGTCCATATCTTTGACTCGTAATCGGTATATCAACAGGCAGAGCAGGCTATTCTGATCCAACATGCTTTCAATGCGTCTATTGCCCTAATAGTCATGGTTGCTTTATGTTGTACACTATAGTTAAAGTTCATAATGAAATGTACTAGACTATTCCTTTGCTGTTCAGTCTGGGAGAATGATTCACTTAATTTTCCTCCATAACCTGTTACTATTTGTAGCAATCAGATTATGTTGCAAGTATGGACTATGGAGTTCATTAATTTGAAAAGGTACTAACACCAAGGGTATCTGTAAGAACTGCGGTATGCTAATAATTATGTCAATGGTAGAGGAGAATTCTTAATTGTTTATTGTTTGGATGTGAATTTTTTATATATCTGAATTTTAGTTCGTCCTGATCAACCGTAAATGGATATTTCTCAAATACATGGTGTTGACAAAGGAAAATAAAGTCTTACCTTTGCTTTCTGTTTCATGCTTAATCTAATTACATTCCAACCCTCCTGCTAAATGGTAAATGCTGAAGGAAAATGACAAAAGATGACATGATCTCATTCGGCTTGGAGTTTCTAGTAATATGTAATCTGTTACTCTGTTACTGTAAACAGTGCTTGAGAATCCTAGTGCAAGTGTTACAATTCCATTTTTGTATTGTTGCAGCGGAAATCCTATAACTTCTCCAAAGCCATCTATGAGCTTGTCGGTGCTGCAATGTTCATCGGTGCAATCCTAAAATGTTTGAAGACGACGATGGATGGTTCCAAACGTTTCTCTTATTTTGTTTCAGTCATGGTAACTGGGCTGTTACTGCTGCTGCAATTTTGTCAAGAAAGAGAAGAAATTGTTGTCTGATCCTACTATGGCAAATTTCGATGAACATATATAGTTAATGCAGTATGGTCAACATACTGTACAACAGACTTGTTACTTGTAACCTGTAGATTTGTTACTTGTATAAACTGAATCCCTTAGGTAGACACTTTTTGGGAGGCAAATTCATCCTGGTGTCTGAAGAAATGGACTAAATAAACTTGCAGCATTTCCTGATAAATATGTTACTGACCGGAATCTCTGATGGTTTGCATAGGCTACTAGCTTGTGTTCAAACGTTTCTTGTTTCCTTTGTAAAGCTGCATATAAATTTTTGTTGAATTTGAATGGCAAACAAGCCTAAAGTTCTACCTTTTTCAGGAGATGCATTCATGCCGAAGTGCTTTAACTCCCCTTCTTCAGAGCGATTTCAACCCAAATTCATTTCAAGTACAGAGAATAATCTTGACTGGACTCCCTCCAGTTTTCTGTAACTTTTCCTTCATCTGAAAAAATAAATGAGAATTTTATAACTTTTCTGATAGTTATAATGTCCCCACGTGAAATTTGACTGGCAGTCAAAAAATATATACCAACTGTGTATTTTAAACTACGATTGAAGACAATCTAGCCATATCCTCCTAAATTGATTTGGAATATTCAAGAAGATATCGGTGATTATAAAACAAAAATGTATTGACTAACTATATCTATATATTTATTTAAAGACCGGATGAGTATGCATAACTGGTGAAATCGCTATTGCTGAAATCGATCGTGCGCAGCCTGAAATTGGTAGTCATTGACTCGCAGCCTTGACGGCCACGCAAGCCGACTCATCGTGTTTATAAAAAGTGCCTACGAACTTGACGGGGAGAAGCCTGAAATTGCTTAACCCAACAGAAGTCACGTGTTATCGGCGTCCATTGCCGACAAAGGAAAGAAGCCCCCCGTCGCGAAAGAAGCAAGGGCAATGGCGTCAAGCTCGTGCGCCGCCGCCCCCCGCACTCCGGCGCGGGTCCTCTACTTCGAGGCCGGCGCGGACTGCTGGGTCGACGTCCCCCCGTCCGCCCTCGCCCACCTCCAGCACGCGGTCGCCTGCGGCTTTCGCCACGCCCGGGCGCCTCTCGCCAACGGCCGCTGGAACATCTTCGACTTCGACCTCCTGCTCCGCTACGACGAGGCGGACCCGAGCGCGCCGACTGCCCTGCTCGCCTGGGCCGATGAGGGAGGAAACCACTACCTCCCGCTCGGCACCAGGGCCGAGGATGTGAAGACTCTGCGGAGCGGCCTCTGCTCCGTCAGCGTGGACGAGGCCGTCGCCGTCGTCCGCACCTGGACCTTCGACGGGGCGGTGCTCACCGGCGCCGAGAAGTGCGTCCCGACGAACACGATGCTGAGGATGTTCGACGAGCGGGAGGATAGCCTGCGGAACGTCAAGCTCTGCTGGTACGGGGGCTCGGCGGCGGACGTGAAGACGGCGGCGCGGACAGGCCTGTTCCGGATGTCCAACTGGATGCTGCTTGGAGGGGATCGCGCGCACGGGCAAGGCATGCACCTCTCGCCGCTCAGGTTCCCGCATCTTAGGTGAGATACCACCGCTCAGGTTCTTGGGTCCTCCCGTCGTAAGAATGCAAGAACCCCCCCACCCCCACCGTGTTCTTGATTTTGGGCACATCTGGTTCTTGATTTTGGGCACATCTGGTTCTTGATTTTGGGAGCATCTGGTTATTGATTTTGGGAGCAAGTGCAGTGGTTCTAGATTTGAGGAAATGAGGTTCAGGAATGCTGATTAGCGACAATCCTAGTTGATATTTTCACCATCGGCCAAGAATGGGTTCTTGCTTTCAGGAAATGAGGAACAGTTGTGACAGATCGTAATATGTTCCATGAAGCGCGAAAATTTGGAATCTTCTAAGAATCGACCTGATGAATTGGTTTCCACATTGTCCTCATATGGTTCTGAATTATCATAAAATGTTCAACAACTGCATACTAAGTTGTTTTTCTCAAGATTAGTTTGCAACATTGTCCTGAATCCTGATTATGGTCTAGTAGGGAGCACAAAATGTCTTCTTGATTCGAAGAAATGCATATTCTGGTCCTAGTTCTGAGCAGGATCTGTGCCATCACTGAAATCTGATGAAGTTTGTCTGATGAATAACGGGGTATTCCTGAAATGGTCGTGAAAGATTGTAAAATCTTGAACTACATAACAAGTTGTTTTCCTTGGAGATCTTGTTGCGGTATTGTCCTGATTATTGTTAATAGTGACCAAGACGTCTTCTTGATTTGAACAACTGCAGATTGTGGTTCTAGCTTTGAGAAGGGTTTTTTCTATAACAGAAATCTGATGAAGTATGTTTGATAAATAATGGAGTATTCCTTTGTTCTCAGTTTGGGAGAATGAATCAGTTGTTTTCTTCCATCTCCTGTTATGATTTGTAGCAGTCTGGATCTATTGCAGATATGGATTATGAAGTAGTGATAAAGCTGGATGAGTCATTAAGTTGAACATTATTTGCTAAACAGTAATCATATGCACAGGAATTGCATAATACTAACAAGTTTGGAGGAATTCAGTAGCATTCTTTTTGGATGATGGATTCGTATATATCCAAATTTGAGTCAGTCCTGATCAACAGCAAATAGATATTTCCAAATACAATATATCAACAAAACAAGATAAGTTCTTGATCTGAAATAAATGGGAAACAGTTCCTTGAATGTGTTTGGTTACACTGAGAAACATGAAGGACTGATTTTTAATTTTCATTCCAATCAGCATGAGCATTGCTGAGGCAGATGACAAAGGTGAGGCGCATGTGTTGCTGTGCCGCATTGTGCATGGCCTGCCAGAGGTCGTCAATGCAGGATCACATTGTTCTGGCCAAATCAACAACAGAAGATCTATTGGTGGTGTTGATGACCTTTCCAACCCGAGCTGGTATGTCATGTGGAATAAGCACGCAGACAGCTGCATCGTTCCATTGTGCATTGTGAGCTTCACCAAACACCCAATGATCCAGGATCTAGGTATGGCCCCAAATGCTCTTATATCATATATGCAGCAGCTGGATCTTGCTGCATTTTGACCAGATGTTGATTTAATAACTAACCTTTAGAATTTGGGTTGATAGGGGCACCAATTCAAATGAAAGTTAACTTGCAGAAGTTGCACAAGGAGTTCAAGAAGTTTCTGCCATCCTCAAAGTTGCAGACTTTGGATAACTACTACAATACTAACATGGTAAGTGGCATCTACTGAAGCTGATTATATAACCCATAATGTACGATTTTACATTGTTTGCTTGGGTTGCTGGCTGTAGAGGAAACTCTGAAGCATGGGAACATGGAATCTTCTAGTATATCTAGTACTTATGTTTACGAGTATGTTAGGAACATTGGCCGAGAATATTCAATCCAAAAGCCGGAAGGACATCAAACATCATGAATTGCTTTATTCAAACGAAATAATGGAAAATTGCTTTTGAACTGTGTGCAAACAGGCTATACTTGATAATATTGTTTGCCTTTTGCTGGGATAATGTCCATCTAATTAGAGCTCTTAGGGCATTAGATTCTTCCAGAGTTGTTTGACTGTTATACCAAATTCTTTCACCCATAGCCATCTTGATAAACTTGAGATATATTGCCATAGTAGTGGGCACTACATGTAGGATAATTTTTCAAGATGTACCTTTGGCCATAGCTTCTCTTTCCATTCTTAACCTGATACATAGTCACCCTCCTACTACTATTACTCGTCAAAAGGGTAAATTCTGAAGGAAAGTAAGGATACAGTAGATGTATTTCTTGTTTGGAATGTATATCAATCTATTCTTAGTATTTTTACTGTCTAAGATTTACAATAAAAGCTTTAAGTATGCTTAAGAATCCTAGCTTAAGTTTTACAGTTCTGTTTTGGGATGCTGCAGGGGAACTCATATAATTTCTCCAGAGCCGTCTGTGAGCTTGTTGGCGCTGCAATGTTCGTCGGTGCAGTCCTAAGAAGTTTAGAGCTCTGATTCTCTGAAGAACACAGATGGATGATTCCTGATGATTCTCTCTGATTTCTTGGTCAACTATGATAACTTTAGGTTGTTGATGCTGCTATAGTTTTGTCAGGAAAGATAAGAATTCGTTCTCAGATCCTAGTTTGACAAACCTAGATAGACTTTTGTAGTTAGTGTGGTAATTTCAGCATACCAGTTTTTTGTGCATCATTAGTCTTTGTACAGAGTGAAAGGTGA
>OAMR01000042.1:1627780-1638687 GCA_900205405.1 Echinochloa crus-galli
TAGCAAGAGATCAGAAGATGTGTATAAGAGACAGAACTATTACTCGTCAAAAGGGTAAATTCTGAAGGAAAGTAAGGATACAGTAGATGTATTTCTTGTTTGGAATGTATATCAATCTATTCTTAGTATTTTTACTGTCTAAGATTTACAATAAAAGCTTTAAGTATGCTTAAGAATCCTAGCTTAAGTTTTACAGTTCTGTTTTGGGATGCTGCAGGGGAACTCATATAATTTCTCCAGAGCCGTCTGTGAGCTTGTTGGCGCTGCAATGTTTGTCGGTGCAGTCCTAAGAAGTTTAGAGCTCTGATTCTCTGAAGAACACAGATGGATGATTCCTGATGATTCTCTCTGATTTCTTGGTCAACTATGATAACTTTAGGTTGTTGATGCTGCTATAGTTTTGTCAGGAAAGATAAGAATTTGTTCCCAGATCCTTCTTTGACAAACCTAGATAAACTTTTGTAGCTAGTGCGGTAATTTCAGCATACCAGTTTTTTGTGCATCATGTAGTCTTTGTACAGAGTGAAAGGTGATCTGTTACTGAAGTGTTCATATACATAAGAAGAGTACGTAGCTAGCACCGATAGCTAGTTTTACCACAACTATTTGGAACTTTGAATCCCTTGCCCTGGATGGCCTTTTTCTGCGGTTGAGAATTGTACAACTGAGAGCGAAGCATTTTTTGCGGACTGAGATGTCTGACGGCTTTTTTACCAGCTTTTGTTCAACTGATGTTCTTACTTCCTCTGTAAAGCCAGTTACTATAATTTCTGAGAAGATGCAGTCACGTGTAATCTTAACTCTGTATTATTGATCATATTTTTTCTGTATTTCACTGAGGAATCATATTCACTATTTGTACTAAACTGTTACCTCGTTGAAAAAATTGCAGAGAGCAGAATGGGGCAGGATTCATCCACAGTTTTGGTTGACATTGGCAGAGGGTTTTTGGGCTAGATTCCTCTAGTTCTCTAAAATAAACTTCTCCTGCACCAAGAAAAGATTAGTTTATTATAGCTTTTCTTCGAGAGAAAAAAAATTCTTCAGAGATAAATAAGATTCCATGAAAAATATTTGCAATAAAACGAATGAGAAATAGGCGTGCAAAATCAAAATATTTAACAACCAATTGCTTTCTTAAATTCTGGCTCAAAATGGACTATACAATGACAACATTCAGCGTGGTCCTTGTTTGTGCTATTTCTTTCTTTCCTGCCGTTAATGGTTATTCCTCTATATATAATAAAATGTCAAAGTTCCAGAAATTAAAAGATATCAAATATCAAAGGGGCTGCTCGATGGAAACTTTATGCTCCAAAAAAGCAGCTGAATGTCACCATAGAGTTTTGAGCGACCCACGTTTAGTAGCAGGGAGCAGGGTTACTTCTCCAAATTTGACTTTTTCATGGGAGCACAGAATATAGTATCTACTACTGTACTACAAATATGCACTTAGTTCTACATTGAAGTAAATTAGGAACATTGATCAAGAGAATACTCCCTCTGTTATATATTTAAAAACGGCGGGGAGTAACATTCAAGCCAAAATGTCACCCCGTATTGGTAGGCAAACAATATAATTGAAATGTGCTTTTCAACTGTGCACACTGCACAATCTGGTTACACTTGTAGTTCGTCTTTTGCTCGAACAATGTGAGACTAACATCTCTGTTGTCCGATGCATATTCAAGTCTCAGATTTACATTTTGTTTCAGTGTGAAAGCTTCAACTATGCTTGAGAATCTTAGTGCCACCTTTACCAGCTATCTATTATATTAGTACAATAGTGTTAAAAGGAGCCACCACGTTCGCCGAGAGGGCCAAGAAATTCCCACGTTAATCCAAAAAAGAGAAGAATATATGCCGTTGGATTCTATGAACATCTAACGGTCTATATTATTCCATTATCTATCTATACTAAAAGGATCCTAGAGAATTGAAAACGTTTTTCACCAAAAAACCCACCCCTACCCTCTCACAGATGACCCACCTGTCGGCTTTGGTGGGAGGGAAGAACAAAAAACGCAACAAAAAATTGCATGTTCCAGGCGCTTTTAGTTCATTCTCCGCAAAACTTTTTTCACCTAGCCGCCCGCGCGTACCCACCTTCGACCAGGTGGGCCCCTACCTCCCCACGTGCACACAATTATCCCGTATTGCTAATAGACAATAGATTGAAGAGATTTTCTCCGTATAAATAAAGACCAACTAACTCAAAAAATGACGTGCCTCTAGATTTGAGAATACCTATAAAGCTCTCTATACATGAGAGAGCGAATATAAATATAAGATATTTTAAAAGCGCATCGCACGGCTGGTCTGTTTACCATGGCCCACTAAAGTGACAGTACCTACGTGTCATCAATGTATAGAAGAGAGTTTAGCATGCGCGTGCCGCGCGGGCATTGCAACTATATTTTATATGTTATGTTTGATTTATTTTATTTTATATATGTGCGTGCGCACATGTGCCTTTGCTAGTCATCAACTAAGAAAACCTTGAGTAGAATATAAGCCGTCGCCACCACGTTCGCCGAGAGGGCCAAGAAATTCCCACGTTAATCCAAAAAAGAGAACAATATATGCCGTTGGATTTTATGAACATCTAACGGTCTATATTATTCCATTATTAATCAAAAAGAGTAGAATATAAGCCGTCGCCACCACGTTCGCCGAGAGGGCCAAGAAATTCCCACGTTAATCCAAAAAAGAGAAGAATATATGCCGTTAGATTTTATGAACATCTAACGGTCTATATTATTCCATTATTAATCAAAAAGAGTAGAATATAAGCCGTCAGATTTTATAAATATCTAACGGTCTATATTTTTTCATTTTAATCCAAAAAAGAAAAGAATATATACCGTCAGATTTTATGAATATCTAATGGTCTATATTATTTTATCCGCCGCCCCCCTCCACCGCCGCCGCCCGAGCCGTCCACCGCCGCCTACGCGAGCCGTGCATGGCCGCCGTAGGAGGCCTCCACCATCGCCGCGTGACCGTCCACGGGAGCCCTCCACCGCTGTCGCGCGGTAGTCCGTGGTCGTCGCGGGAGTCCTGCGCTGTAGCTGCGCGACCGTCTGCTATCACCATCGCCACGGGAGTTGCCTGCGCGTCTTCGAAGTTTTGGGTCCGGCCGCTCTGCGCCGCTGAAGCCGGACAGGGCCGCCGCCGCGAGAGCCGTCTGCCGCCGCCGCTGCGTAGCCGTCCATGGCTGCCAAGAAGGCCTCCACCGACGTCGTGCGGCCGTTCGCTGGAGCCCTCCACCGACGTCGTGCGACCGTCCGTGGCCACCGCGAGAGTCCTTCGCCGTCGTTGCACGGCTGTCCACCGCCAGGAGGCCGTCCGTCGTCGCCATCCCTGTGGGAGTTGCGTACGCATCTTCGGAGTTTGGGGTCCGGCCGCTCTACGCGCCGCTGGAGGCAACCGGGGCGTCGCCGCGCGAGCCGTCCGCTACCGCCACTGTGTAGCCGTCCATGACCGCCGTAGGAGGCCTCCACCGACACCGCGTGGCCGTCCACTGGAGCCCTTCACCAGCGTCGTACGGCCGTCCGTGGCCTCCGCGGGAGTCCTTCGTCGTCGCCGTGCGACCGTCCGCCGTCATCGTCACCGCGGGAGACTTCCGCGGTCCACGCGGGAGTTGCCAACATGTCTTCGGAGTTCGGGTCCGACCGCTCCGCGCGCCGCCTGAGGCCGAGGGGGATGAAGGCTATCGGCCGAGGAGACCGGCACCTCTCGCCGCTGCCGTCGCCACTAAAGAGAGAGATAGAGGGATAGAGATAGAGTGGGGGATGAGTGGGTCGTCCGTGAAAGAAAAGGATAAAAATATATGGGTGGACTCACGTGTTCGTAATTGGTATAGTATATAAGATATAGAGGATAACGGGTGCAAAAAAATTAATATAGAGGAGGAAATTTCAATGACTATTCAGGAATATTCCTTTTAGAGAATGAGAATAGAGTACGACGAGTGCGGACAGAATGAGGCCCCATGTGCCCTACCAAGTTCTTCTATATAGGAGGCAACGTTCGACAATGAGCGGAAAACAGCACGTCGAACTGCACGTTTACCTGATGAGTAGTGCTCGGATTTAGGACGTTCAACAAGGTTGTGAGCACAGCGGGAGAGAACAAATCTCCCTGTTCGAAGGGTGCGAATCGCTGCCAGGATTGAGTACCATGGCCGCGCTCAGCACTCATTGTCTTTGCTAATGCAAGTGGAAGATCATCAAATAGTTTGCCCACACTCAAATCCATTTTATGGTCTTCGTTAATGAGTCAGTGCAAGAAGGAGCAAATTTAGAAAAAAAAACAAAGCAAAGAAACTCAAGTATCGTATGACTTTGTTGATGGACGTGCTTGCCATGCACATGTGTTGACATGGAAGTTGAGTAACAATAGCTGGGCAAAAAAATGCTTCTCTTAATGCCTGATGTAATCATGCAAATGTAAATATTGATCATTCACTAGATCGGGCATCAAACATGTCTATATATTACTTCATCTTTTACCGGAGGAGGAAAAAGGCATAAGATTGATCCATAACCGTGATAGGCACCCATTGGTTATTGCAGCCTAAGTTCTCATTGCATAACTAGCAAACTAGCAGTATATTCCTTATGATATTTTCTCGGATTATATATTCCAGGTGTAATTGATTACCCTCTATATTTGATTTCCTCCCTCCTTAAACTTTCCTTCATGCTATGCCATTCTGATAATTGATTAGTGCAGCAAACTAGGCTACTAATCAATTGATTTATGAAGGGAGTACCCAAACACCATTATATTTTGTGAAAGGTTTCTACTTTAATCCAATCGTCCTGTGTTACGCTATTACAAGTTCGTCGAGATAGTTCGCATGTCCATTGGGGGAGTATCTCATGTCAGGAAGTTGCATTTTGTATATATAAAGTTATATAAATTACTTTATTCACTTACCCATGATCACTACCTTAATATTAGGTCACACAATATATTATCTTAGAGCAACTCCAGCATACCCAACAAACCCCTATCTCAAATTTAGAGGGTCCAGAAAAAAGTTCTTAATAATATAATACTCTTACCATATTAATTGAAATAAAAATAATACACACTGTTGTTTTTTTGTAAGATCTAAGAATCTATATTAACCCTTAAAGTCCATTGATTAGAGTAAATAAATTGTTAAATTCTAAATTAAATAAATAAGGAAATTATAAGTTGATCAAAAAGAAGGTCGGGCTTGGTGCAGCGGTAGATCCTACCGTTTGTAACCGGAAGGTCCCGGGTTCAAGCCCCAGCCTCTGCACATTTGTGCGGGTAAGGTTTAGGCGCTATTACAACCCTTGCCCAGACCCCGCATGGTGAGGGAAGCCTACGGCACTGGGTACGCCAAAAATTGATCAAAAAATCAATGTCAAATACAATTAATAAATATAAGCTTGCATCATTAATTCATACTATCTGCCACATACATGATGATAAAAAATGATACGTTAGTTTGAACATACTTAAACAAACCGTATTGATAATGAAACAACAGATATTTAAAAAAATTATATTTAAGTTAAAAAATATAAATATTAGTATAAAAACTAGCTACCCGCGTAAATTTGCGTGGGCCACCTTGCTAGTTATTTCTACCACAGGGGAACTATAATTTCTCTAAAGCCGCCTGTGGGCTTGCTGGTGCTGAAATGTTCGTTGGTGCAGTCCTAAAGAGCCTAGAACACCGATCCTCTGAAGAACGCTCGGTCGCTCGCTCCTGGATGATTCCTAATGTTCCTCGTTGCAGTCCTGATGAATCATGGTGAATGGGCTGTTACTCCAGCTGTAATTTTGCCAGGAAATAGAGCAAAATTGTGCTCAGAAAAACCTTTGATGCTGACGAAAAGTTTGTAGGTAGCGCAGAGTCTTGTCTCTTGTACCGGCCGGATCTCTGATTGTATCTCGATTGTGCAAGGCGGCCATTTCCTGCGGTTGCAAATTGTGAATAGTTCCTGAAGAAATAAACTGAGAAGCTTTGCATCAGTTTCTGCTATATATGTTGCTCTTCGGATGTGGATGAATCTGTTCAGCATCTTTTCCTGCACGCTGCCCCTTCTCACAACAATGCTGGAACATGTTGAATCTGAACATACAAGATGATATCTCAGGTTATGATGTGTTGCAATCCCCGAGAAAACCAACAAGCAAAGACCTTCTCTATGGAGATCATAATCATAATGTCCTGGAGTATCTGGAGTACAAGGAACGGTTTCATTTTTTATGACCAAGCTATCTCACTCCAAAGAGCCAGAAATAGTCAAGCATGAGTTCACCATGGTTATCCATACGTCCAAAAAGAAATACATGCAGGTAATATCACAATGTTATTATATTTTTTATTTAATATATTTAATCGGTATAAGGATCCATAAAAAAGGATCTCTGGGGACGAGTGTGGGCCCAAACCGATTAAAGGAAATCGGTTTGGACCCCCTCTAGTTTTCTTAATTTTCCTTTCTAAAGAAAAAAATTCTCTATAACTTTTATTTAAGAGCAAATGTATTACCAATGAAGTACAAAAGATTTGACCAGAAACCACCGAAAATGCCTGAATTAATCGAAAGGAGCAAATCACGTGGAATCAAAATGATAATAAACAGGTTCCTTGCAAAAAAAGAAAAAAAACTCAGAGATATGAACAAGTGCACCCTTGCAGATCAAAAAAGTCAAAAATCTCCGCCGCTCTTTCCCCCCCGCAGAAGCATGCCGCGTGGTCCATTTTTATGATATTTCTTCCCGGCCTCAATGATTATGTCTCCATAAGTGCAATGTCAAAGTCCTACAAAATGAATGAAATGTTTGCTCGACTGATACTTTACATTCCAAATAAAGGAGTGTTGAAAATCACAGGTCAGGTGCCGAATGAAGTGCCACCTCAAACCGAGAATCTCCACATATCTGGAAAAAACAATGGAGCATCTCGATCTAGGTCAATTCAGCTTTTCTGCTATTTTCTTTCTAAAACAGGTAGGGTCAACTCAATTTTATAGTGTATACTATAAGAAGTGATAGTGGAGGTGCATGTTTTTATTGCCTCCAAAAATAAAGGGTTAAATTTCATGTGTTTAAGAAATTAAGGTGACAGGTTGTTTTTCACAAGCTGATGTGATGTTCCAATATTTTTTAATGGTTATTCGGGGAGATGCAGTTCTCCAATAATCTCATCCCAGTCCAACTATCATATTAGGAGAGTGCTAATTCCCCATATATATTTGGGGGAGTTGGGATGATTATTGGTTTGTCCCAATAATTATTGAGAAAAGGGAAAAATAAAGGGGTTATGCTCTAGCACTATATTTGCACCAACTCCATCAATATGGTAGTTGGATTGGGAATGGGGATCTGTTAGAAATGCTCTAATAATTAAAGAATATCTAAAATTAAAAGACACAAATATATCAGAAAAAAATTTCATGCCCTCACAAAATTCATGAAAAAATAAATTGTGCAGCGTGTGGAGGAAGAGAGATAAGAGACAAAACAGAGAAAAAGAAAAAAAAGAACAAGAAGAATAAATTATTGAGCCATTGACATGTAGGTTCTATCTGTCCTAAAGAGGAAAGAGGATTTGCTGGAGCCCCTCACAAAATATTTTTTTTCTCAATAGTCTGCCCAATATCTTTATAGGGACTATATTTTCTTAATTTGTTGAAGTTGGATGTTATCATCTCCTAGCAATAAATGGTGACTGAGACACTGCTGCGTGAGGCGCCATAAATTGCTAAAACAGCAACAAAAAGAAACATAGGAGAGGCAGTCATGCATTGCAGCAAATGATCCGATCCATGTGGTCCAATCAAATGCAACAAAGAAGCTGAAACGACGAGGGTCGCACATCTATCTACACTGAAGACGACCTGTTTGGAAAGGTAATAAGGCCTTAATCAGTAATTTCTCTGTGAAGCGCCTCTAGCCTAGTGGTTAGACAACCTGAGTGACCCAAGTTCGACCCCTGTATGAACGAATAATTAGATTCAGAATAAAAAATATAAAAAATAGGTATAGGCTTCCCCTCCCAACTTCGGTCAAAATTTTACATGTCTCTACAGTTCTATTGCCTGCTTCCCACGTACGTCTCTGACCCTCTGCCACCCGGGGTGTGTTTAGTTTTAAAAAGGAGTGGGTAAAATTTGGTCGAAAAGTCACATCGAATACGAGTGGGTAAAATTTGGTCGAAAAGTCACATCGGACACCGTAGCGCACCTTAGCACTTTTTGTTTGTTTGTGGTAATCGTTGTCCTACCATGACCTAACTAGGCTTAAAAAATTCTTCTCCTCATGTACATCAAAACCATGTACTCCTAATTTTTTTATTTACCTACATTTAATACTACATGAATGATGAAGATAGAGATTTGATGTGATAGGTGAATAGTAAAGTTTGGAGATAGAATTTTAGAAAGTTCGCGGGAACTGGCTCGGGGCTGGCCTCTGCCTTGTCGCTCTCAACCGCGTACGTGCGCGTGCGCGCGTGCTTGATGGTAACGGCACCACCCCACATGATTTGCTCTTCATTGGAGGCCTCCTGGATAGCCAGATTTTCTATAATCTTTCGGCCGGACCACTCTTTTATCTGTGAAAGCGCTGCAGATGGAAGATAACATCCAGCTTCATGATCTTTTTCAACTATTTGCATGGTGTTCAATTTAGATGTCTTATTCTAGCGTAATTTCCTCCAAGTTGATTTACGTCATTTGCTCAGCATATATGCTCGCATTTCTCAAACTATTCTTCCAATGTTTAGTTGACAGACCTGTCAACATCTAAATACCTTTTTTTACTTCGTTAATCGCAAGATAATTAATACGCCCTGTTCGTTTGGATTGTTTCCAGCGAGCCAACAGTGTTAATGCTATTTACAGGAGCGGACGCGGCACCCGCTCCCAACCTACCGCACTTACAAATGCGCCATTTGTAGGAACGGCTGCACAGCCGCACTTACAACATTTGTAAGTGCGGCTGTGCAGCCGTTCCTACAAATGGCGCATTTGTAAGTGCGGTAGGTTGGGAGCGGGTGCCGCGTCCGCTCCTGTAAATAGCATTAACACTGTTGGCTCGCTGGAAACAATCCAAACGAACAGGGCGTATTAATTATCTTGCGATTAACGAAGTAAAAAAAGGTATTTAGATGTTGACAGGTCTGTCAACTAAACATTGGAAGAATAGTTTGAGAAATGCGAGCATATATGCTGAGCAAATGACGTAAATCAACTTGGAGGAAATTACGCTAGAATAAGACATCTAAATTGAACACCATGCAAATAGTTGAAAAAGATCATGAAGCTGGATGTTATCTTCCATCTGCAGCGCTTTCACAGATAAAAGAGTGGTCCGGCCGAAAGATTATAGAAAATCTGGCTATCCAGGAGGCCTCCAATGAAGAGCAAATCATGTGGGGTGGTGCCGTTACCATCAAGCACGCGCGCACGCGCACGTACGCGGTTGAGAGCGACAAGGCAGAGGCCAGCCCCGAGCCAGTTCCCGCGAACTTTCTAAAATTCTATCTCCAAACTTTACTATTCACCTATCACATCAAATCTCTATCTTCATCATTCATGTAGTATTAAATGTAGGTAAATAAAAAAATTAGGAGTACATGGTTTTGATGTACATGAGGAGAAGAATTTTTTAAGCCTAGTTAGGTCATGGTAGGACAACGATTACCACAAACAAACAAAAAGTGCTAAGGTGCGCTACGGTGTCCGATGTGACTTTTCGACCAAATTTTACCCACTCGTATTCGATGTGACTTTTCGACCAAATTTTACCCACTCCTTTTTAAAACTAAACACACCCCGGGTGGCAGAGGGTCAGAGACGTACGTGGGAAGCAGGCAATAGAACTGTAGAGACATGTAAAATTTTGACCGAAGTTGGGAGGGGAAGCCTATACCTATTTTTTATATTTTTTATTCTGAATCTAATTATTCGTTCATACAGGGGTCGAACTTGGGTCACTCAGGTTGTCTAACCACTAGGCTAGAGGCGCTTCACAGAGAAATTACTGATTAAGGCCTTATTACCTTTCCAAACAGGTCGTCTTCAGTGTAGATAGATGTGCGACCCTCGTCGTTTCAGCTTCTTTGTTGCATTTGATTGGACCACATGGATCGGATCATTTGCTGCAATGCATGACTGCCTCTCCTATGTTTCTTTTTGTTGCTGTTTTAGCAATTTATGGCGCCTCACGCAGCAGTGTCTCAGTCACTCAGTCACCATTTCTTGCTAGGAGATGATAACATCCAACTTCAATCACAATAAGTTCTTAGAGCAACTCCAACAAACTAAGAAAATATATTCCCTATAAAGATATTGGGCAGACTATTGAGAAAAAAAGATATTTTGTGAGGGGCTCCAGCAAATCCCCTTTCATCTTTAGGACAGATAAGACCTACATGTCATTGGCTCAATAATTTATTCTTCTTGTTCTTTTTTTCTTTTTCTCTTTTATATATCTTATCTCTCTTCCTCCACACGCATCAGATGGTGGCGTTTGGCCAGCTGCGCAATTTATTTTTTCATGAATATTGTGAGGGCATGAAATCTTTTTCTGATATATTCGTGTCTTTTAATTGTAGCTACTCTTTAATTATTAGAGCATTTCTAACAGATCCCCATTCCCAATCCAACTACCATATTGATGGAGTTGGTGCAAATATAGTGCTAGAGCATAACCCCTTTATTTTTCCCTTTTCTCAATAATTATTAGGACAAACCAATAATCATCCCAACTCCCCCCAAATATATGGGGAATTAGCACTCCCCCAATATGATAGTTGGACTGGGATGAGATTATTGGAGAACTGCATGTCCCCGAATAAGCATAAAAAAATATTAGAACATCGCATCAGCTTGTGAAAAACAACCTGTCAC
>OAMR01000042.1:1642225-1664859 GCA_900205405.1 Echinochloa crus-galli
GGGGCCCGCTTCCACGCCCTTGCCTGCGGCCAGCGTCACGTGGGAGCCATGCACACTGCTACAAAAACATTTTTAGGAACGGCTAAAACAGCATTTGTAGGAGCGGACGTGCCGCCCGCCCCTAACTTCCCGTACTTACAAATGCGCCATTTGTAGGAACGGCTGCACAGCCGCACTTACAACATTTGTAAGTGCGGCTGTGCAGCCGTTCCTACAAATGGCGCACCTTCACCCGTCCCTAAAAATCATTTATAGGGGCGGGCAACGGCGTCACCCGCCCCTAGAATTATTCCTCCAATTTATTTTTTTATTTTAAAATATAGATATATATGTATATATACTCACATAAATATATTTTATATAATATAATTCACATTTTTTTATTGTTTTTCTTCGGATAGCACAAACGTCACAATCTATATATAAGCTCACACAGTATTCATATATTATATATACTCATGCATTCATACTTATATAGTCCAAAACACATACTAAATAGTCCAACTTGAATCGTGGATATGTATACTTGCATGTCTAATATGAGGTATACTATGGTATTAGTGTAAATATCTAATGTAAGGCTATCTAAATGTGAGTGTCTCTATTGATATATACATGGGAGTGACGTGAGTAGTTTGGATTTCTACTAAAACCATAGTCCGATTAATTTAAATTGGGCTGCCCATTTTAGCATAATGTTAAACACTTAAAGTATGGGTGCATGACACTTGTAGAATTGTGAGAACGTGTCTAAAGAAATAAAAAATTTGAAATACAAAATTTGAATTGTATTTTTAGGAGCGGACGGCAAGATGGGCCGCACCTGGAAATACATTTCCAAGTGCGGTGAAAATGATGAGCCGTTCCTGGAAAGGGCACCATTTGCAGGTGTGGCTCATGGGATGAGCCGCACTTGAAAATGGGCATTTGTAGGTGCGGCTCATCCCATGAGCCACACTTGCAAATGGTGCCTACTTTCAGGAGCGGCTCATAAGAGCTGCCGTTCCTAGAAGGCCATTTGCAAGAGCGGCTCGCTGCTACAGTCCCAGCTTCCTCTCAACAGACACGGTCGCCCTTCTCGTCCGCTCAAAAAAAAAAGGGTGCCGCACTTACAAACCATTTCTGTAGTAGTGGCACAAAGTATGAATCAGGATTGAGTTTACAAGATCGTGCTTGGTTGGTCAATTTGTAACGTAATGGCATTACAGACGTTAACCAATACCGTTACATGTGTTTGTCTGGGTCTACTCCGCAATGCATTAACATGTAATCGAATACTATTTGGCAAGCGATCTTTGTTAGCTTTCTTATAACTCAAACTTATAATCAATCATGAATACTATATGGTAGGCAAGCATTGTCCCTACCGTATCCAAAGTGATCTAAACTTAGCTTTGTCATAACTCAAACAATTCTAACGTTGATCAAGTATTTTAAAAAAAATATAGTTTGAATATATAATACCAAACTGAATATATTATCAAAACATATTTCATGGATCATGGTGGTTTTAATGGAATTAATTGGATGTTGTCAATATTGTTCCTTTTTCTTATATAATCTTGATCAGAATCAGAGATGTTTGGCTTCGGACAAAGATAGAATCTCTACCTAATTATAAAGCAAGGATTGATTCAGCGGTACGTCGTAAATTTGCAATAAAGACCCTAAACTTTTATTAATTAACAGTCCTTTTTAATACTTGATCGGTCACCTCCTGTCCCAGTTCGAATCGGAATCGAAAAGCACAAAAAACATGTTATCAAAACATTGCTCAACTAGAGCATCGATCGACCTCAGTTGACTTAATCTTTACCTAATTATAAAGCAAGGATTGTTTCCACGGTACTTCATAATTTTACAGAAAACCCCCTAAGATTTATTAAATTTTACATGTTGCCCCTGCACTGTAAAGAACTGCATCTGCCGTTATTCTATTAGAGTTCAATTCGAATTCAAATCCTAGAGATACAATACGAAATGTTATGCCTGAGCAACCCAATATATATCAAACTCCAAGCAGTGAGTATGGCAATTAAGAGAGCGTCAATTTCATAACCGGTTACCTCATTTACTCCATACAAGTAGTAGCTAAAAAGGATTGATCTCTCTCGTTTCTTGCACTCCAACATCAAGCTAAAGCCCAATCAATAAAAATGTTATACTATACCTACATCAGTTCATAATATCCCCTTCACCCGTAGCAACGCACGGGCATTTGTGCTAGTAAACATAATTTGAAACAATAAGAATACCATATAACCTTATCAACCTGCTTGCATGCTAACAAAATTATTACTGGTACGTTGGAAACCTGTGGTTGGCATATGTTCCATCTTTCAGTTTCTGTAGAACAGCAATAAAAAAGAAAACAGGCTATGCTTTACACTAGGATGTGCCTTTTTTTTTCTGATAAAACAGAAGACGTGGCTTGCTTGTCGCTAGTGTTAGCAACTTAGCAAGAGATCAGAGTGGAGAAGCCACAGCCCACAGGGTTGCGCAGCCGCGGAGGATCCGAGCCGCAGCAGCCCCGTGCTCTACACTGCACCCTCCGTCATCTACAAATACCCCCTGCTCTTCCTCCGTTTGCTTCCTCTCTGGACTCCCTCCCCTTTCTCTCACCCCCCTCACACTCGCCTCGCCATTAAAACGCAAAGCTCTAGAAACAAAAAACACCCTGCGCAAGAAATATCATCTTATCTACTCCCCGACTCAACCATGAACTTTGCATCCTGAACCATCGCAGCCCGCGGATTCCTTTCCCCCGATCGTCGCCTGATTTTTTGCTGATTTTTTTCCCAGATTTTTAGAGGTATTTTTCGTTGGGGGGGCGGTTTCATTGCCATTGCCTGGGCGGGCTTAGGGTTAGGATCTGTGGGGATGAAGGTGCACGGGGAGGTGTCGGACGAGGAGGAGGAGCCGGTGGCTGCGGCTGCGGCGGGGGAGCTTGTGCCCTTGTCCCCGCCACCCCCCTCCGCGGGGCAGCAGCGGCTGGTGGTGGGGTACGCCCTCACCAAGAAGAAGGTCAAGAGCTTCCTGCAGCCCAAGATGCTCGCGCTCGCCAGGTAAAACAAGGGACCTGCTGATCCCCCCGCGTCAAAGCTAGAATCTTTTGTGTGGTTGTCCCAGGAGAAGAGGCGTGTGATGTGCTCTGGTGGCCGATTTGGTTGACTGAAAGAGATGTGGTTTCTGTTCGAATTAATTATTCTGGAACAACGCAAACGAAATGGTGGATTGGGTGGGTAGGGGGAGGGGGTGTTAAGGACAGGTCAATTTAAATATTCAATTTGCATTGCCTGATCGGATTTATGTTCTTCCCCTAGATGGAAAGTTCTCTACGGGAAGTGAATTTTGTTGATTTGGTAGGTAGGAAATGGGGGGAGTGATTTGATTTCTAAGATGGAATGTGATGGAATTGACTGGCATTTTCTAGTGACAAGGAGTGGCTATCAAATTGAAGCCTTAAGGTTGTGTGGGAGTCAAGTGGGTAGTGAGAGTAGCTTCTGCACTGAAAACTGAGGTGCATAATATTTTGCTAGTATTGGAAGGAATGTGGGGGCCTGATTGTGAAATATTAATTCTGACACAAGCTATCAGTGGTTGATGTTATATTTCTGCTGTGTCGACCCTTTGCATAGCTTATTGCTGTGTTGGTTTGGAAATATGGGTGATATTTTGTATGCACATTAGATTTGCTTGGTATCTGAGATTCTTATGTTGGAATATTCTTGTGGATGAGCACATCACATGTCTAGGGTATTTCTTTAAAATGACCACTGATGACCAAAATACTCTGTCCAGGCTGTTGGGCAAAGCCTAAAACTTCCTTGAATGAAGCCTCACTCCAAATTAAACTATTATATGGGTATTTTGACTTGACCAAGACTTGGTAAATTATCACATACACAAAAGATTGTGGAAAAGGAAATAAATGAATCGCAACAAGGAATGCCTTTTTTTTTTCTGTTAGAAGACAGTTTCTTAAATTTCTTTTGAAGCATAGTTTGTATAGTCTTTGCATGGGTCTATAAGTTTCTTAAGTATTTGAGCTTGAAATGAGCTAGAAATGAACTGTGTTTATTGTTCTATATTTGTTGATATGCTCATAGTTCCCTTTGTTTTTGAGGTCATTTTCAATCATGTGAATTTACTAATTTGTTTCCATTTAGAGGCTTAAGCTGTTTCAAATACCATGTGGAACGCCATTTTTTTAGCACCATCTGTGCAGATGCAGTTGTTCTCAATGCTTTCTGTGTGGTAGCATCGCTTATGATGTGACGTAAATAAAATAAATTTGGGTCTACTAGATTTACTTTCTTTAGTAGAACTATTGCTTTGAATTGTGAGGTTTATTTTCTGCTTTGTCTTTGTCCTAGCTAGCATATAACCCCAGTCTTTGCTGCATTCAAGTTTCTATCTGAAGAAAGGGACACACGACACTATTTTTGTTTAATTTTAAAATAACCAGTATGATATGCCCTAACTAGAGAACCTTGATGGTGCTGTTTACTGATTTGTTAATTACATTTGTGATATGCTACTTCACTAACTTGAAAATAAGAAAGGCTGGATGCTATGGTGTAGGTGTTCCTGTTGGCTTCAAGCATATTATGTTGTTAGAATTAGTGTGCAGCTAATGTGTAGCGGAGCATATCATTCAAATTTCATACAGCAGATAACGTGCATATACCATTCAATGCATGCATTATTCTTTTCTAAATCAACAAAGCTTATAGTAAACTTTGGGAACACAAAGCTTTAGGATACTACAGTATATAAGATCATACCAAAACACAAAACCAATATATATGATTTTGTTAGTCAACCTTAAATCTCTTTTGAAGAGGTTTATACTTAATTTCTTGGTTTCCTTTCTCAAAATCAAGCCTATGTTACATCCTTGAAATAATAAATTATATCTCCAATATGTGGTTATCCTTGCTGCTTCAGTTTATACCTATCTATTTATTAAGGTGTGCTGTTGAAGCTGCCTGAATAAAATTTCATATCTTGCTTTTAGTGATCCTGCTCATTCTTCTCCTTTCATTTTTATATGAGTAAAATACACCAGCGGTCCTCGAACTTGTCTCGAGGTGTCATCTAGGTCCCCGAACTCTCAAAATGCATATTTGAGTCCCTGAACTTGCTAATCTGTGTCATCTAGGTCCAAAGTTCAAAAGTACCCCTATGTTATTGATGTTTGTCCATATCTTGATCTATAATTATCGATATGGTACAATCAAATAAAGTTATTTAATTATTGTGATGGAAATAACCGATTTAGTTAGAAAAATAGTATAAAATTTCATGTTTAATTGGCAGCCATGTCATCATGCATAGGGGTATTTTTGGAACTTTGGACCCAGATGATACAGTTTAGCAAGTTCAGGGACCCAAATATGCATTTTGAGAGTTCGAGGACCTAGATGATACCTCGGGACAAGTTTAAGAACCGCCGGTGTATTTTACTCTTTTTATATAAACATGACAGTATGCTCTTATCTGCTTGTCTTTATAGTATTTGATGAGTGTTTTCTACTGTTTTGTGATACTGCATTTGTTCAGGAAGAAAGGTATTCATTTTGTATCAATTGACGAGACTCATCCTCTCTCCGAACAAGGCCCATTTGACATTATTTTGCACAAGGTCTGTCACTTGGTCTTTCTCTTGAGATGCTATTTCAGTTTTGGGTATCCTTTATTTCATACATAGGTTTTGTTGAACATCCAGATGTGCTTCCCTGGCCCATATCTTTTAATTGAATACTTATGTCCTGCATCTTATTTTCAAAACCTGTCTTCATACTATCTGCTTTGGGGGGGCTTCTGACTGAGTTTTGTACTTGCCTTTTGTCAGCTTACTAGCAAGGAGTGGCAGCAAGTTCTGGAGGTAGGCCCTGAACACCTAAGTGGAAACATTCTGTGTGCAATGTGTAGTTTTGTACATCCCAAACTGGGTCTGCATGTAGTGTAGCTACTTCCATGTTTCTTATATGGTTCTTTCTGTCTGCAACATGCAATTAGTTATTATGTTCCAGTTTAAAGCCCGATTGCAGAACTGTGATGATTATTGCAGTAATTTTCACGCTAAACATTCTAAGTGTTGAGTGTTGTGTTTTCTTCTGCACATGTTCACTTCTTTCATTTTCTTGAAGGATTATCGTGAAGAACATCCAGAAGTGATTGTCCTTGACCCACCAAGTGCTATCCAACATTTGCACAATCGCCAATCCATGCTTCAAGAAGTTGCTGATCTGAACTTGTCCAATGGCTATGGTATTTCTTGTAAATTCAATCTTGACATTCATGTATTAGCAAATAGATTTATGTGATGATTTCTGTTTGCTCTTAGTATGTGTTAGTTAACTTGATATGTTATGTTCTAGAGTAACATAGAGACATGGAAGAGGGAGGGAGAGTTAAATTCAGGTGTTATTGCTATTTCCCAGTTAGTTGATTGTTCGATTTATTGGCATGGAATCAGAGACACTCTGGGAGACTTTCTTAAATGCTCATAATGGCTCTCTAACTTGCTTAAAGTGTAAAATTACAATTTCAGTAATGCGATGTAGCTGGAAATGAGTTATGCAATTTTATCCTTGGAAGATTTTCACTTGATTATTTATTGTAATTAATTATTGCAGGTGTGGTTTGCACTCCACGGCAGTTGGTCATCATGAAAGATCCATCATCCATACCTGATGCAGTTGCCAAGGCTGGACTAACCTTGCCCTTGGGTAATCTATTCACACGTAATTATGATCCTGTTACTCCTCAAAGAGATAATGAAAATTTTATGCAAAAATTTCTGACTTTGAAGTTCTATTATATCTAAAATTTTTTGTGTTGAACTTATAGTCAATATTGTACATAGTTTCATTTAAACCTTCTAATAGGGGCACAAATAGTTGTATTTTTGTTGAGTTACTGATGAAAATTTATCTGTTTAGTGTTAAATGTGACCAGAATTATCAACCTCCATTTCTTTGTTATTAATTTATTAGCGTTAGTTTTCCTTTGGTGATCTACTCTTCAGATGTTTAATTATTTATCTGTTTTGTTTTTGGATATAGCATTTTCCTGTAGTTTTTATTATATGCTTGATTGCTGTATGCAAAATGCTTTTAAGGAAAAGACACGATTATCAAGCGAACTAGGAGTTTCAATTATTTGCTCCACCCCTACGGGTTCTATGAATCAATGACATGTAAAATTATTCAAATCTTTTGTTGAAAATGCTTTGCATACTAGCTTTTTAGTGTTTAGTTGTGAGTAGTTACACGGGAGTGGAAGGTGAGACTGGTCCCAAGATAGAGTATAATAGGGTAGTTTGCTGTTACCAAACTTTGCTCTTCCATTATTCTTTCCAATTCAATTAATGATGAAGGCAACGCTATATGGTTTGGGCAATTCTCTGGTAGTGTCTTAGGTTTCACCACCATTTAACTTTCGTTCTAGCATGCTGACAATGCTGTATCTTCTATGTTTGAGTTTATCTATTCCTTGTTCATAAGCTGTGGCATGTTCAAAACAATACATGGTAAAATCCTGGATGTTTCTGATGTGAACAATACTCCTTTTGCAGTTGCCAAGCCCTTGGTCGTTGATGGAACATCTAAATCTCATGAGCTATCCCTTGCATATGTAGAGGCATCTCTGCCTTTGCTTGATCCTCCTCTTGTTCTCCAGGAATTTGTCAACCATGGTAAACATTTAATTTTTCTCCCATATATACATGCAAATGCTTGCTCTATATTCAAACTATTCTGTCTGTACAGGTGGGATCCTATTTAAGGTATATATTGTTGGTGAAACTATACGGGTTGTCCGCCGGTTTTCACTTGATGTTAACACAAATGACTTGGGAAGCAATGATGGCATCTTTCGGTTTCCAAGAGTTTCCTGTGCTACAAATAATGCAGAAGATGCAGATGTTGACCCTTCTATTGCAGGTAAAGCTTCTATGCTGGTGAATCAATTAAATCTGCATTGTTTAAGCTATTGCAACTTCCTTGCTTCACCTGTGTCCTTTTAGTTCAGGTATAACTGTCCTGATCAATGACCTATTTGCCATTGATGCTAAAAAATGACCTATCTGCCATGTTTCTATCCAAATATAATAAGTTAAACTGGAGTTGTTCGGTTTCTCAGAAGAGGTGTCAGCTTATTAATTTTCCTATTAACTACATTTTTGTAACTGATCAAATTTATTGATCTTATGACAGAACTTCCTCCAAAACCACTTCTAGAGAAACTTGGCAAGGAGCTTCGACGCCGATTGGTATGAGTAAATCTCATTATATTTTTGTTTAGTCCTATGCAACACTTGACATTTATGTGCTCGCCTGACACTTTAAAATGTATCAGGGTCTTAGACTGTTTAACATAGATATAATTAGAGAACATGGAAGAAAGGATCGGTACTATGTGATTGACATCAATTATTTTCCTGGTAAGTTACTCTTTTCAATGTTGTATGTTGCCTCTATTTCCCTCCCCATGTGTTTTTGTGCACTGCTGGGTTATACTGGATGCAGTTTGTAAAATCTCGAGCTTTGTGCATGGTTCTCTTTTTAGTTGAATTTTATTTCCCCTCAATGCATACCTTTGTTTGGATTAGATTTATGGGCTGCATACCATTTTTGTATAGTAGATAAGCATATTGCTGTAGCTGCATCTGTATAGTGGTCACAGTCGCCATTTTATGCACATGTTTTAGCAACAGATGTGCTTTTGGGTGAAATTTGACTCAGAGGAAATTCACATGGTTGGATTTTTGAGATAAGATCATATCAAATTCTTTTGAATAAACTTATACATGTCCAGATCAGTTTTCTAATCTGTGCTTTTGCATAAGCTTATTTACCTTCTCCAGAACTCTGAAAGCATATTACATGACCATCGATAGCGTCACCCAATTTGTTGCAAAGCAAAGTGCTATGTTGATGTCCAATGTTGCGTGTTTTGATTGTTGTAGCCTAAATTCTGCAGGGTATGGCAAGATGCCAGGCTATGAGCACATATTTACCGACTTCCTGCTAAGCCTCGTGGAAAGCAAATACAAGAGGCTTTTAAGCGGGAGCTGAACTGTAGAGAAGCTTGCCGAGATGGGGACTATTAACAGATGCCAGCTGGCCATGTAACGGCGGCAACTAGATAGTTTTCCAGATTGTACATAGCAAGGGGATGGTTGTTAGCCTTGACAGGAAGTGCAGCATATCAGAAACCAAAGAAAAGCAACATGTGGGCCGTAACAGAAGAAAGGCTCGTGGCCTTGTGCCCAACCTGTGTAAATCGTTAAACTGAGTGCCTACCTTGGCTTAGTTGCAACTTGCAACAAGGAGTTGTAGCTAGTCCTTATGAGATGCAAGGCTTGCTTTCCTCTTTTTTCTAACCTGATGCTTCGTTGTTGATTGAGGCCTCTAACTGATTTCGCTGAGGCGTCGAACATCTTTCTGAACTTAGAAGGTAAAAGCAAACTAATGAACTCATCGGTTCAGTACAGGTTGGCACTGAAGGTTCCCTTGAGACATGCAGCATTGGGCGCGGTTTCCGCTCTTTACAGATGTTTCTGATTGCAAATCACTGTGTAAATTGACTTGCGAACAGATGGAGATCATGTGTAGCTTTGCTGTTCCAGTCACACATCGATGCAGCCAACGTTCTGAGACGTCCAAGTCTTACAACAGCTGTTACCAGATCAAGATGATGGCCTATGTTTAATAGATTTAGAACACGGATCATGATACACGCTGTACACCTGTCTCACAAGTCACAACAGCCAGGCAAGAATCACTTACTTAGTCCTCCAATAACCAATATGGTTATCACATTTACATCATCACTACTCTTAACTTTATCTCCAAAAAAAAACCACTACTCTTAACTTTTGTCCTTAGCTCTCACTAGCCAGACACATGTTACGCAAAAGCTGCGGATGCAACTTTTACCGTAAAATCTATGCTCACAGATTTTTACAATAGTCGTCATCCAAAAGCTAGATTTTTTTTTAAAAAAAAGATCGTATAGTAACAGTCAAATCATTGTTCCGGGGCACATATATGGCACTCGATGACACCACACCCGCTGATCGATGAAGATGGAGGTAGTTTTTGGCTAGTGTGCCTGAAAGCTCATCTAAACCGTTTTCTTTACTTCATCAGTCAAATCATGATCATTATGTTATTGTTGAGCACTGTGATCTCTGGTGAAAGTGGCCTGATTCACTAGGGCCACTCTTCAATTCTAAGCACTGATGTCTCTGGTCTAGTTCTTTGCCTGTACCTGTCATTCGTTATTTGATCATCATCATCGCAATGGCTTGCAAAGTGTAAACTCTCTTGGAAGGAGCTCAAAATCAAATCAAAACTATATGCAATTGCTTCGCACTAAGCTATAGATGCATATCCCCGTGACCCCGTGAATTTCTCTAGTGTGTGTGGATGAAGCTACTGTGCAGTGAAATTTCTCAGGCATGAGCGAAGAATAAACAGAGTTTCCTGACTGCATCTGAGAATAAAACAAAACAGAGAGTAAATTTTGCGGTTTGCATTATTGGATACTAGGTGAATCATCTAGACTTTGTTTGATTTCTAAGCAGAAATTCCCTTTTGTTTCTCTGTTTATTCACATACGTATATGATGGCTAACTACAAATTGACTGATATATTGTTTTCTTGTTTTTCCTCTTTAACCATAAAGAAAAATAATTTTCTAACACCTTTTTTCATGTATTTTCTGATCAGGGAAAAAATTATGTCAGCTATTTTGAAGTTATTCTAGTCTCGTACACACAAAAATTTACCATTATTCATCTACTACTGGAATATGGAATTTGGATTTATTTTATCGATGCAAATTGTATTTGGATAGAAAGGTGCTTTTTTTTCTTCTATCTAAAATAAAAGATTTTTCTGATTTATTTATTGCTATATACAATTTATAGAATTGATATACCATTGGAGGTTAAACACACACATTAGCCAGAATCAAGTATATACGTGGCTACTATTTTGTTGTGCTGATTGAACATGCTAATGAAATAACACAATTAATTGTTGTATGAAGTGTCAAACAAAGATTTGCCAGCCCGTGCTTTTCACATTCAAAACATAATGATGGATATCAGGACATTATCTTCATCGGTCAAGATAACTTTATCTCGCAATGATCACTCATCAAGTTAATCAACAAAACATTAAATTTTTGGTTACTACCTACTTCATCCAATCATCAGGGTTTCACCTACAATTCACAACCTAGTCAATACACAGCTTTTCGCAAAGGAGAGGATAAGTAGACATCAACTGTTTGTTAATTTCAACGCTCTCAACCAAATGTTAGGTCACGAAATCTTTTAGGTGCCAAGCGTGTGATGTTGCATCCTTATGTCATGGATTTTTTTAAAAATTGTTGAAACAAACAGATCAACTCTATCCAAAGTCCCTTTCTGAAAGCAATATATTTTATGAGTACTTGCAGCATGCCTATATGATTGGTCTTAGTCCTATGCTATGGCACAAATGAACAACTACATACTAGTGGGAGGTTGGTTTGCGCTGCTTGCAGGGCTTCGAGCTAACTCCAGCGATAGGGGCTGGTCCCAACTTTCTGGGGCTCTGATTTTGTGCTGAATTTCAGCAATAGTCTCTACTTGGAGCCCCCTACTCTTATTATGATGGACGGGACCCACACGTCAATGTCTATTTTTCTATTTTTATATAACACGTGGGGCCCACACTCTCTCTCCTAACCTTTCTTTCTCATCTCTCTCCTGTTGGGCGGTTCCAATCCGTCGCTGCGTCATCGGCGCCGGGATGTGCCGCCGCCGCCGTGATGGCTGCAAGCCGCATCGTCGCTGCCTCCGCGCTGGCCGCGGACCGCGCCGCTATGGCCGCCCACTCGAGCCGCCACCGCGCCGCTGCCCGGCCGTGGGACACGCCGCCGCCTCCGCCATGGACGCACCGTCCGCCTCGAGCCCGCGCCCTGCCGTGGGCTGCGCTATGCGGCTGCGTCGAGTGAAACAAAAGGTAGGGGGCTCCCTGTAGACCCGTGGCACAAGAGGCTCTGGAGGGAAAGTAGGTGCCTCCCTAGTCTAGGGGCCCTAGTAGGGGCTTTGCTTGAGTGAATTTTTTGGCTCTCCGACCCTATCTTTTTGAGTAGGGGCTGGTGTTGCTCTCAATTTGGACCGTACCTGATGATAGGTTGGCCACTGCGACCAGCAGACACAAGGCAAACATCCAGATTTGGTCCTAATATGATAGGCTGCTATTAGCAATCATTGTCCTGCTTACTTCATTCGTCCAAGACATAAGGAATCTGATGCCGTTTAAGTTAACGGTGCTTGTTAATTCAGATTACAATGGCTAAAATATAATTTTGTTCAATGGCCAGCATATCATCCATCATAATTTTAGAGTATAGATGCTTTCTTCTTTGAGATATAAGTATTACAGAAAAGTTCGTTAAATTTCGTAAAAAAGAAATGAGCGATAACAATTGTAGTGAATATTATGATTTTTTGTGTGCACTCAATCTCTTTGGATGTTATATGCTCAAAAGCATACACATACCATACGCCTATTGCTCATGTGTCCCTTTCTCTCTGATACAATATCTAGAAATTCTCCCTCTGCCTCATCATGCTGCTTCCATGGTATATATCTGAAAAACTATTCGTCGGCAAGGGATTCCTCAGGGCCCCATGCGATCCTGCGTTTCCATGGTAGGAAGTAGGATTATTGCATTAACAATCAAGTCACTTTTGGTACATGGAGAAAGAAGATAGAATTAGGGGGGAAAAGCATCCATTGTTTTTTTTCAATTTGATGCCTTACCACTATGGCACATTTATTTCCTAAGTTGGGGAAATAATTCAGAGAAATTAAAAGGAAAATCTATATTTTTCCTTTTTGATTTGATGCCTCGTTACCGTACTATACCTTAGTGGAATTCATGGCATTAGTTCATACTGATGACTATGAACTTTGTTCTTTATTTTGTCAGTGTCAGGCCTTTTCTTTCGAAGAAAGTTGGTGAAGAAGCTGAAACTTTTGGGGATTTTGTCTGAGTCTAGATTGATTTGCTTCCTTAAATAAAAAAATGTCGGCACGAGCTTATTCACCATCTTCTTCTCTCTTCTTTTTTGTGTTTGAGATATGTATGAATGCTGTGGAGTGTAGTAAACCTTTGTCTTTTCATGAAGACACAAAAGTGCTGTGTTCCATTGTGATAAGAAGAAAAGAAGCAGCACACCAATCTATAATAACTCAAAACACAGTAAGTGCTCAATCATGATGCTACTCGACAGAGATGAAAAGAAAA
This sequence comes from Echinochloa crus-galli, assembly GCA_900205405.1. Taxonomy (NCBI): domain Eukaryota; kingdom Viridiplantae; phylum Streptophyta; class Magnoliopsida; order Poales; family Poaceae; genus Echinochloa; species Echinochloa crus-galli. The sequence continues at coordinate 1,655,549 of OAMR01000042.1, forward strand.
TAAGTGAGCTCTTTGGCATGATATTTTGTTTAACTTCAACCACCATATTTAGCTCTCCATCGTTAGGTAATCCCACCAAACAAATGAGAAAAAAACAAGTTGCATATGCTACACATTTAACACATCACGATTCCAGAATCATAAAATGCTCCAGTACAATAATTGAAATCTGGATCTTGTGCAAGATAGCAATAGATATAGCTTGAAAATGACTGATAGGCAATTGGAGAAAGAAAGAACAATATATGTCACATGCAGTTACATTCTCGCTCTATCTGGGCTAATGCTTAGTAAAAGTGAACTCTATGGTAAAGCTGTGACTCGTACATTAGACCAAAGACCCTTTTGGCCCAGCTTTAGTGAAAGCAAATATTCTTTATTGGGATTACCGGTTTTATAAGATAGGTACTGATTCAACCAAGCTTACGCTAAAAATTATCACACTACCACCAGTAGAACAAACCCACTCTAGATCTAATCAATCAACACACAAGACCTCACACATAAAATAGGTTAGCAGAATAAAGACAAGAAACACCGTACTACTAAATATTTTGTCCTCAACGTCCTTGCACCATTTCATATTGCCGCAATGCTGATAGCTGATTTTTCACTCTCACTATAGCAGCTTCCGCCTTCTGCCTTGATGGGCCTTTGCTGAGACTCTTTCATCTCTGCATAAAGGAAAGGATCCGAAAAGGTACTACAACAGATGAGGAAATTATAGAGTTGTTGAAAACATAGTCATTTAACATAGTCATTTCTAACAAGCCGCAGACTCCACATTATACACCCAACTACAACAATTTTAAGTTCTGCTTTAGCTTGGGATTGATTGCTGAAATTTTTTCCTGAAACGAAATACTGCTGTGACTCATACATGCACCGAAGTGTTGATAATTACTAATGCATTGTCATGAATCGAACAATCTTCCAACATGTATGTTGGCAATATGTTGAGCGACCATTGATATTAGCCACATTTCTTGCTTGACTAAATTATCTGCACCTTGAAAGTCGTATGTGGATCGTACCAGAGATCTAGTTTTTTTTTGTGTGTGTTATACCGGTATGGTTTGTGCGGCGACAAGATATGTTGACCACAGGAGCTGCAAAGAAGATGCTAAGGAAGGAGCGGTGGTTGCTTTTTCAGTTGGATGGATCATTATTCGTTACATTACATTCAGGTGTTGGGCCGCAAAGACATTTTACAAGGTGGGCAAGAGGTCCGCATCACAGATTTGCGGACGATTAGGTGATGGTGACTGCATCGTGATTCAGATCCCATCTGAACATGGATTAGAAATTCTCTGAACCCTTGTCCTTGTCCTCCCAGAGAGAGAGAGAGAGAGAGAGAGAGAGAGAGAGAGATTAATCTTCGGTCATCCATCGACTCTAGCACGCGTTATTTATCATCACAAAAAAATCTGTCAAATTACATGGTAACGATCCCAATAATTGTTGTTGAAATATCTATTATATTTTTTCACCAATTATCTAGTTATTGGCCACCAAGAGGCATTGCGCACTCCGGTTGCATTTTGATGTCGAAGGCTACATGACGGACACGTCGTCCAACGTGATTGCTTCAATAAAGAGAAGGCAAATGTATTGGAGAAGCGATTCATATCAGTTTCTCTCGATTACTATTTAGTGATTAGCAGCTAATCGTGCACGTGATAGACTACGAAGTTGTCGGCGACATGAATTCAGTATTTAACATAGAATTATGGCATATCGATCTTATTAGGGCCTTATTATTTAGTTCAAAAAGCAACTTCCAAATTCACTATGCAAAAAGAAGATTCCCCATCACACATCAAAATATCATAACATGCATGAATTACTAAATGTCAATGAAATAAAAACTAATTGTACAGTTTTGTTGTACTCCGCGCGCGAGACGAACATTTTGAGCCTAATTAATCAATTTTTGGACAATTTTTCACACATACAAACGAAATGCTACAGTGTAGCATTTATGGCGTCTGGCGCGCGTCAGTCCCAAATCCGGCTCACCGAATCGGGAACTAAACACGGCCTATAAGGGTTTATATTCTCTACGTATCAGGGTAATTTCGATGTGGGAAAGTTTATTAATCCTAGACTGATACATCAAGATGATACAAATATGCTATGATTATTCGCAGCCTCTGCATAGATAGGATGCACATCGCAAAAAAAATGCATAGATAGGATGGACACTGCCAAAAAAAAAGAAGAAAATAGATATGGCATCATATTTATAGGCACTAAAAGCAACAACACAACTTAATTTTATATTCCTTGCACCATCATATTAAACATCTATAGACTACAAAAGACTCTAAAAAGCAACGTCTTCAACAAGAAAATAGCACGCACACGGACCATCGTTCCATGGTCCAACTAGTCAAGGTCATACCACCGATTTCACCTTAGACAACGATTCTTGGTGCCCCAAATAATGACTTCAACAAGACCGTTGCTAGCTACAACCAATTAAGGTCGGATATAAAGATTTCTCCCTAGAGTTAAGAAATCAGTATCCAAAGCGTGGTTTCACGGTGTTGCCTCATCCTTCTTTCCAAACTAATACTAACATATTACTCAGTCTTAGCCAACTAAGATCGACCATGGTCTCTTGTCGTCCCACGAAGACTATGCCATGAGGTGACCAATAGGCACACACATACAAAGTCTGTAGGATCCGCTCAAGAGTAAGCGATGCTGTAAGTCGAAGCTAAGGTGACTCCGGTCTCTAGGATCATATAGAGACTACTAACTGTTTATGAAGAATATGCATGGCATGAGCAGTAAGTAACCGTATCGCTGCCGTATCTAAAGATGAGATTCGATCAATGTAGTGGCCAACCGCCGACGAAGATGCCTGGTTGGCTGCTGCCACCACTTCCACAGTCCGCACTACGTCACTAGCCATCGACTGAGATTGACCCTCTTGGTGAGGATTGTACCGTCGCTGGGTGGATCCATCCAGCCCACCCCCGGCATGCTGTTCTTGTCAATCTAACCAATGAAACTCCTCCCACAAAACTGAATTGACAACCATTAACATATTGCGCCTCCCCCGGCCCCTAACTTATTACCTTGTGAGCGCGCTGCTTGGCCTGTTACCCCGTCGTCATCCTCGTTGTTGCTGGGCTTTCAGTTTCACACGGACGACAGTGAGGAAGGAAGGGGCCGATCAATTTTTTTCGGCCGGTGGCCGATCTGTTCTCCTTTACGGCTGGTTTGGGAGTCTCCTCCCCCGTCGGGATCCCGGCTTCTTTCCGGGGAAACAGGGGCGGAGCCAGGAATTGAGCATAGGGGGGGCAATGGACCCAAAAAAAATTGAATCGATAGCCATATGTGAGCTTATTTTTAGTCACATAAATAATAGTAGCATATTTTATAAGTCTTAACTAAGAGAAAATACATATATATATCATTTTAAATTTAGCTTTAGGGCTACCAGCAAGATCATAGGCTGTAATAATATCATCGGTACTAATTGACGTAGCCAATTCCTTTTCGATATAAATTACCAAATCATCTTCTTCCACATTTGAAAAGGAAAATTTTAGACGATGATATTATATTAGCACATTTGTTTCTTGTTTCTAATTTCTTTAAAACAATTAGCAGCTGAACCAATCGGCTTAAAAAAAATATGATAGTCTTTCTCTTCTTCATATTATATAAAATGAAAAGAAGAATTTTAGATGATGATTATTGATTTGATTAGATAAGATTATAAGCAAGTGCAAGTTCGGTCATCCATCGACTCTAGCACGCGTTATTTATCATCACAAAAAAATCTGTCAAATTACATGGTAACGATCCCAATAATTGTTGTTGAAATATGAGTAAAATGCATGGCTGGTCCCCCCCCCCCTCCCTCCCTCCGCCACTGCGGGGAAATCCGCCCGGTCTATGTAGGCCGGGTGCCCTTCCCAGTGAAGCATGCCGCGGGGATTGTGGATCCCTTAGGGCTGGTTTGGGACCCCGGATCCCGGGGCAAACTTCACCGGGGAAGGGCGGCCGGCCTACAGGGACCGGGCGGACTTCTCGGGGAAGCGCCGCGGATCCCCGCGGGGTCATCCGCTGCCAAAGGAGCCCTTAAGGAGGACATATGTCCATGCCTTTCCTGAATGCATGCAGTATCAGGGTTCGAACCCGAGCCGGCAGGCTCCCAGCTCACGAGCAATACCACCGAGCTATACAAAAAAGAACAGGCGGGTTTAATTACAATTAACATCCTCTTTATGAACAAGATGTATAGGTACAATTGGCGTAATTCACTTGTATGAAATTTTAGCAGGAAATAACTTATAAGCTAGCATATATCAATTGATCCTATTCCTTTTCATGTCACCCATTTTTATGTCATACAAATCCCATAACTACATCAGTTAACTTTTTTTTATAATGAAAAAAAAATCTTCCGGCTTCACCCTCTTTTAGGAGTGAATATTTAATTTTGCAAAAGCGATGTTCTCTAATGGCTAGCACAGTAAAAATAAACTGCAATTCTTCGCCAAAAGGTTGTAATGTAGTCGAAGGTTTTCCACTATATAATGTCGGGCCAAACAAACTTTAGCCTTTTGCAAGACACAGACACACACACACAAAAAGGTCTTCAGTGAAGCATCCACGATGCTTCCGGCCTCCAAAAAGAGTTTTGTGTCTGTGTATACAAGTGACACCTCCGTCAGCACAAAGGCCCCATCCCTATCTCACATCATTTTTCTTCTCGCCACAAAGTCATTATTCTTGCAAAACCCAGTGGTCGAATAAATAGTAAATTGTGTGTTAACCCAATCTAAGCTATGCTCAGTTCACGTCTTTAATTATTTTTAGAAGTACACTATAACACTTTATCTTTTTTACTAATGATACTCCCTAACGTGTATTTTAGTTGGGCAAAACCTTCAACGCCCATTTTTTATCTTTAATTTCTCTTACAACTTTTTCTCAGTTGCTGTGGAATCAAATCATTTTTAAAGTATTTTGAATATGAATCTATTGGCATAATTTTTGTACACAAAACATGCATATATTTTGAGTAAGAAAAAAAGTCTATTTTACTACTCTCACATATCCACTTTGTCCACTTAACTCCCATAATTTAGGCTCATTTTACTCCCTAAACTATTTTAGTTGGTCCAATCTACCCCTAATGAGACTTGTCTCATTTGTTTCTTCATGTATTGGTTGAGTTTTAAGTTTAAATTTTGTGAGATTACTTAACACGATGCCCTGTACTATAAAAATATATTATGAATTTTCATGATTATTTTTCGAGCAATTTTGTATCCCTATGATCAATTGTGTATTAAATGTTCCTAACCTATGAAAATAAGTATGCCAAATTCTTAATATATTTTTCTAACTTAAGACATCATATTTTTTATCCCCTTCAAAAATTTGAATTTGAAACTTATCTTTGTAGGCAGAGAAACAAAAAAGATAAACTCATTAGGGGTAGATTGAACCAAACTGAAATAGTTAGATGGTGAAAATTGATGTGAAATTATGTTGAGGGGGGTTAAGTTGATAAAGTGGATAGTTAAAGATAGTAAAATGGATCTTTTCCTTTGACTAAATTGTAGTCAAAACTTGCATGATTTGGCTTTTACCAAATCAAAATATATATGCCTTACATAGCTGGATAGAGACATAGAGGGAGAGCATTATTAGCCATACACTATATTTACGCAATTTTATCTACTTTTCCCGTTTGATAGTTTGGTGTCAATACCATGATGCATTGATGCTTGATAGACAATTATTTCCTATACACTTTTCACTATGGCAATGAGAGAAAAAGTGAACCACACAAACCAATAAAGAGTGATAAAGAAATGGTTCAATGGTAGCTAGTGGCAATACATGATATCATCATGGTCACACATAAAAAGGGGAGGTGTCCATTGTGTCTGGACTTTTGGATAGGGATATGCATGTGTGTGTCATTAGGTGTAAATTGGTGACAAGGAGAGCACGGGGGGAGAGAGGCTTTTGCAGACAACATTGGTCGGCTGAGGTTTTTTTGCTGGGAGAGACAGCGATAGCCAGATGGAGGGAATAGTAGCAAGGCAGCTATTAAGGGGCGCCATAGGATTAGACAAACATGCAAGCACCTTATCTTTGTGGTATTGGTGGTACTCACTCAAATAACCAAGATATCTTCAACCTGTCTCTTTCTTTTTCATCACCATACAGAAAGTTTCATGATTACTTACTCCTTTTACTCACAAAGGTTGATCTTATGTGGACATGTACATGTACATGATAGCCACAGCTTGCTGTTAATTTCATTTACACATTTCAGGCATATTTCAGAAACACCCAATACCCCCTCGGCTGTGATATATTTGAGCATGAATTTTAGAAATATAATTTGCAACAAACTCTACGATTATTTTTTTTGTTTTCACTTGTGCAACCACAAGCCGGAATGTACAAAAATATCCCTTGGTAAGAACATGTCCTTAACTTTTTCGCTAGAACTAATTCTGAGATGTACAGACGAATCATACTTCTGTTTTAGAATTATTGATTATATACATTAACACTAAAGATTAGGTACAAAGAAACAATATTAAAGTTGGCAGTAAATACAATTTGTCATGCACAAAGAATCCCAGAGCTGAAGAGAGAGGTCGTCATCAGTCCAAGTCATCATCCACGCACCATCCAAAGGAGATCGAATGTTACCCAACTGCATGATGGCAAATCATTGGTACGGCCACACCAAATCCTCGTCAGCGTGTGGACGTGTCAAAACTGTAAGGAGACGTCAACGGGTCGGCTGGATTTTCTTTGCTTCGCTGAGAGGCAACCCGAGCATCACGCAGCACCAGCTTTCTCGTTTCACAACTAGAAGAAAATATTAAACTGAAATTTTAATGTCATTATATATCCCCCTGTCGATACAGCACGCATAAAATTCACATAAACAATGCTTTAAAAGTTTTGCATTTCAAGTGCTGGGTTATCTATTGGAGAAAAACATACAAAATGCAGTAGGCTAAGTTAGTAATATGGTTGTTGATAGCGAGGTCACTACAACATGACCTGATATACAAGGCACTTTAAAATGCCTTTAAATATTGCAGAAACGCCTTCAAATAGTTTTTAACGCATTTCTAAAATGCTGGGAAAAACCTGGACGCAAAAGGTCTTTTGTGGCACTCACTACGGGAAACAGGGCGTTTGCCGTGCGTCAGGGGCGCACGGCAAAGCCACAAAACTGCACGGCAAACACTTTGCCGTGCGCTTTTTGTCCATGCGCACGGCAAAGGGGGCACGGCATATAACTGCACGGCAAACAAGCCTTTGCCGTGCGCCAAATATCGCGCGCACGGCAAAGACTCTTTGCCGTGCGTTATCAACGGCGCACGGCAAACAAAGCCGTCACGGCGCACAACGGCGGGGTGACGGCGCCCGTCACCGGTGGCCGGACACGGCGCGGCGTGGCTTGTTTGCCGTGCGCCTCCAAGCTCGCGCACGGCAAACACACGGCCTTTGCCGTGCGCCACCAGGCAAGCGCACGGCAAAGTATGGCACGTTTGCCGTGCGCCTACTTGCGGCGCACGGCAAACGTGCCATTTCCAGAAACAGGAATGGCACGTTTGCCGTGCGCTGCATGCACGGCACACGGCAAACGTGCCATAAAATTCCTATTTTATTTTATTTTTCGCGTTAAAAGTACTCCCATCAATCAAATTTCACAGACAGCATATATATATCATATCAAACATCACAGGCATTCATAAAATTCCTGTTTTTTTTATTTTTCGCGTTAAAAGTACCCCCATCAATCAAATTTCACAGACAACATATATATATCATATCAAACATCACAGGCATTATATATATAGCACGATAACCATTATTAAATACACTAAAACATATATATCCACAAACAGGACAAACAAGTTGACAATTCATTCACAATCCATCCCGAGTCCATAAGTTCATCGTCATACAACCAAAACCTAGTCATAGCACGATCTCACTAAGAAGGAGGTGGCTGGAACGGCTGCGGTGGCTGTGGGGCGCCGACGACCGGAGGAAACAGCTCCTGGGGGTTTAACCCCGGTGGCGAACAAGTGTTCGAGGCCGCGCCGGACTGATTCTACAAATAAAAAGAAGTATTTTGTATTAAAGTTATTATGTCATTTCTACTGGGCCATTAGATGCTGCTGCTGAGCCATGTGCTGGACCATCTGCTGCTGATGCTCGGCCACCCGCTGCTCAACCTGGGCTAGAGTCGACGGAAACGTAGCCACGGCCGGAGCCAACACCAACTGGGGCATCGGAGGCATCTGAGGCATCGCCGGCATTGGTAGACCACTCGAAAAAGCCACCGCGCATGCCTGCATGTACTGGGCCATTAGCTGCTGTTGCTGAGCCATGTGCTCGACCATCTGCTGCTGATGCTCGGCCACCCGCTGCTCAACCTGGGCAAAAGCCGCCCGGTGTGCCACTGCTTGCTCATCGAACCGGGCCTACAATTACAATGCAAAGAACACATATATATGTAGAAACTGTAAAATGCAAAGGAAACATATATATGTAGAAACTGAGTAACGATGAATATTTCAGAAATAACCTGAAGTCGGTCCACTTGGACCTGTGTCGCTGAAGGCCGTGAGAGTATCGGAGGGCTACTCCCCGTGCTCCTGGCTCGTAGGGCCGCGAGAGTGGGAGTACTGGCCGTGTCTACCATGCTGTCGGCAATGTAGTAGCGGCCATGCTTCTTTCCCTGCCCAACCCTCATGATCACCTCTCCATCAAGAGGTGCACGACTCGGATCCCACTCTGGCCCATGGATCTGCTTTCCCATGTCCGTGTACGAAGTGATGCGGCCGTGGATGGAGGGGTCGGTGTACGCCTCGGGCGGGTCCTCGAGGTTGAACGTGGCCTCGGACGACGTGGCCTTGCCCTTGTGCGACAAGGCCCATCCCATTATGCGCAAATAGAAAAGTTTTAGCATGTCCTCACCTAGTGACTCAACGGCGGGACGGGGGCGGACGGCAAGACGACCTCGGCGACGCCTCCGAGGCCTCCTACTCGACGGTGCCAGCGGCGACGGGACAAGTCCTGCAAAAGTAGATACATCAACGCTTAGCAATTTTAGAAAATTTCGACAGCACCTCCCCTATACGGGGAGGTTACCGAAACCCCACAACCTGCAAAAAACAAGCCACGACGCGAAGGTCGGGCTACACAACAATCCCACGGCTCGATGGCCGGACACAAGGCATGCACCGCACGCCACAAGGCTCAGTTTGTATTTCGATTTCAAAAAGATCAAATGAAAA
>OAMR01000042.1:1670498-1696783 GCA_900205405.1 Echinochloa crus-galli
ATTCTACTACGTCTATACTCCGACATCAGTAGCACATTAGATGCGTGACACATGGAGTTGTCATTTTTCGAGGCAATCAACGATAGTGGCGAATCTAAGGAATGCCCTCAACCACAAGATTTGTACTTTGAATGATTGCATTCATGCCCGACGAATGGATCAGAGACATTATGTGAATATCAAGAGTCAACATTATGGTTATATATTTAGGAGCAAGGGTTAATCATTGCACAAGTTATGTTCAATTTTCTGGAGCAAAATAAGCCAATCCACAATCCCTGTTGCTTGCTTAAAGGAACAACTGGGTCACGCTCAATCATAATGTTGGCGTGGTTCTTTCTTGACAATAATTATGATCACCACCTGATACTGATTTTTTTTTGATAAACCACCTGATACTGATTTTTTTGATAAATCACCTGATACTGATTAACATCCATCTTCATACATGGCTGGACATACCAAACACATATCATTGCCAAAAGTAAGGGGACAGAACCGAATGCTCAAATGATATGTTGCTCCAAAGTCCCCAACAGTGCATCAGCCTTTTCAGTACTGTGGCAGTTCATTGTGAGACATCAGGATCCTAATTCCTTTGCATGATTACATATGATCTCCATGCTTCGCTAACAAAATGTTCAAAGATTTCAACAAAGTTCATGGTGAGGTCTTAGACATGACTTAATTACATGAATATCATTTTTCCACGAACATTACTCTTTTATTTCATGCACTTGCTGTTCAAATATGACTTGAACGAAATTAATCCTTTAAACAACAGAATATTTTTAAAAATAGTCAAATTATCTAGAAATGTATCACATTTGAGTATATAGTACAAAATAATGCTCTTGTTTTACAAAAATACACAGAGGGGCTAAATTCTTATTTTTTAAAAAAAGTTTGCCGTGTGCCAATATAAAACGCACGGCAAACATACATGTTTGCCGTGCGCAAGAGGAAAACGCACGGCAAACATGTATGTTTGCCGTGCGTTCACCTAGAGCCGCACGGCAAACGTTGCACGTGCGCGTCACGTGCGCCAGCCGTTAGCAGGCCGGGCGACGGCCGTCCACGCTGTGCACGCGCTGCGCATGTGACGGCCGTTTGCCGTGCGGCGTCGTGTTAGCGCACGGCAAAGAGGCGAGGTTTGCCGTGCGCCTCACGCGTGGCGCACGGCAAACGAAACGGCCGCCGCCGCCGTTGCTTCCCAAACGGGTGGTGCGGGGGCCGGGAGTGGGCCCAGGCACTTTGCCGTGCGCCGGACTTATAGCGCACGGCACACATGTTGTTTGCCGTGCACCCTTCTTCTGGCGCACGGCAAACATGTTATTTGCCGTGTGCTCTTGGTTTGCCGTGCATTGTTAGTGGAGCTCACGGCAACAGTGAAGTTTGCCGTGCGCCCGACATAAAGCGCACGGCAAACATTTGGGTGCACGGCAAACTCCCTGTTTCCGGTAGTGACTGTTCAAAACGCCTTCAAAGATCATTCATAAAGGCATTTTCAGAATGCCTAGGATACTTTTAGAGGCATTATGCAGGTTGCCTTTAAAGCTTCTTAGGGCATTTTTAGAATGTCGTCAAACATTGATGGAGGCATTTTAAAATGCCTTCAAAACTAGGTCATTTTAAAACACCGCTGTGTTTAGAAGGCACTTTTGCATGACGCCACCAAACAATATATGTATTCAGGCAGTCCTTTATTTCTCCTTCAAATACAATGTTTTCAGTGGCCTTCTAAGAAAAATGCCTCTATTCAACAGGCAATTAAGGCATTTTAAGAAAATGCCTTCATATAGGGGTTGTGTAGTAGTGGGTGGTTTTTTCAATCTCAATATTTGCTACGTCTATTCTCAAGAGCTGCATATATGTGTTTGTGATCGCTTGCTGCAATATTATAAATGTTTCACAAAGAGAAAAGGAGAAGTGCTCAAAATAATGTTCTCATAATTTCTTCAATTATTTCAATAAACCTGTCACTGTTGTAAGGGAGACAAACAATTTTGCATTGCTAGCTTAGTATATATTAAGTTGCATGCATCGATCTCGATTATGTTAAGATTTAAACTGGAGACCTTTGATTCTAATATCATATTAACTTTTATGCATCGACTTATTAAACCCAAAAGTTTAAGCTAATGGAAAAATAATATGAACAATTAACTATACTTCATCACTTAACAATCTACTAAGGATAAACAAGGGCCAAAGCATCATGATTAGTATATATGATACAATAGACAATTGCTTACGTACGTGCGGATGATGATTATATTCTACTAAATATGTTGGGAGATGTATATGTGGTATATATTACTAATTATTAGATCGTTGTGAAGAACTCGGCGAACTACAAAATAACAGCACAACTGCTTATACCAAAGTAATTAAGGCTTATTTTTCTAATATTATGAATCAATGATTCTACTACGTCTATACTCCGACATCAGTAGCACATTAGATGCGTGACACATGGAGTTGTCATTTTTCGAGGCAATCAACGATAGTGGCGAATCTAAGGAATGCCCTCAACCACAAGATTTGTACTTTGAATGATTGCATTCATGCCCAACGAATGGATCAGAGACATTATGTGAATATCAAGAGTCAACATTATGGTTATATATTTAGGAGCAAGGGTTAATCATTGCACAAGTTATGTTCAATTTTCTGGAGCAAAATAAGCCAATCCACAATCCCTGTTGCTTGCTTAAAGGAACAACTGGGTCACGCTCAATCATAATGTTGGCGTGGTTCTTTCTTGACAATAATTATGATCACCACCTGATACTGATTTTTTTTTATAAACCACCTGATACTGATTTTTTTTGATAAATCACCTGATACTGATTAACATCCATCTTCACACATGGCTGGACATACCAAACACATATCATTGCCAAAAGTAAGGGGACAGAACCGAATGCTCAAATGATATGTTGCTCCAAAGTCCCCAACAGTGCATCAGCCTTTTCAGTACTGTGGCAGTTCATTGTGAGACATCAGGATCCTAATTCCTTTGCATGATTACATATGCTACCATCATCCTTCTCATATAGCCAAGACAATGAAGCCATCCTTCAGTGGTCACCATACCATGCATCATGATCTCTCCCCATCCACCACTAGCTGGTATATGAATAGTGTCCAAGCAAAGGCCAGACAATGGATGGGACCCACTCGATGCATTATGTTCCTTGTCACGAACATGAAAATGATCAATTCAGGATGTGGAATTTATTCATCGAAAATTGATATCTGCTGACTGGGGGTCATATATATTTACTTCCAAATCATGATTTTTCCTGTTTCTGTAGGAATGGAACTATTGCTCTCGCCATCTCCCATATATACAGACGGTTATTATTGCATACTGTAGTATGTAATTTAGTTGATCGGGTAATAACATACGCTGAAGTATAAACATTGACAACTGCTTTGCTTCTGTAATATGCATGCATGAGACCTTGATGTTTCTAGGAGAGAGAGAGTGAATAATAAATTTCCTGAACGGAATTTGGAGAACAAAATCACCTCACTCAACCATATACACCTACTCTACATACCCTAATTGGCGAATTTTGATTGATGAGATTGCAATTGTGACTTCTGAACTCCCATCATTAAAAAGGTTGTTACAATATCAGCTAACCACCAGTGTCCCACATCAGACAGACCTTTCAACTGGCCCAAAATTCAGAGTTCCATGTGGAAAGCAATTATATGGTGTGTAAAGAGGGCAAGCCTTACCAAGAACAAAGAGGATGATGGAGCAATCTTGGCAGACATATATGCTAGTACTACCAAACAAAAGTTACTTTGGACTTTGGAGTCACGAAGCATATCAACGTGCGTCCAGTAAATGGGCACATAGGTGTGTGGTTGGGTGAGTGTCGTTGGCACAATCACCACCAAGCTTACTCTCTTGTAAAACAAAAAACGAATATTTTGATTTGCAACGAGTACGTATTAGGAATATTCTATAATCAAAGGGCACCTTTAATTTGTTACAAACATTAAAAAACCGAGATGTGGAGCACCCTATCAAATTATTACCATGAAAGCCTCATCATCTAACCATGTGCTAATGCGTTTTTTGAAGGAAATCAATGTGCTAATGAGTGAATGGTGACTATCAGGGTAAAGCCAGTAAGAGTTGAAAAAAAAATGAAGAAAAGTCAGCAGGTGCATGCATGTATTATAGAATATGTAGGAGAATGGAAAAAGGAGTGGCCGCACATACCCTTTAATATAGACTCAACGTACTCCTGCAATTCCTATACCTTTTTCATTTTTTGTCAACCTTTGCAAGTGTCGAGTGTATTATTGTTTTGTGTTTGCTTGTTTTGGCTCATGTGGCCAGCTTCTTGCCTCCCCTATATGTATGGGTGTCCATTCTCCTAGCCTCTCTCCCCCTCCTCTTCTTCCTTCACCCGGTCCTCGTCACACACATATTCCCTCCTCCCTCAACCATTCTCTTTCTCTTTCTCTCTCTCCACACATACACAAAAGCACAGAAGAAGCAGCTAGAGAGCACATGCACAGAGCAGACCATAGATAAACTTTCGCAAGAAACCGTTTCTTGTATTATCTCCAGCTTGTTCATCGATCTAGATCTAGACAACAAACAGAAATTGTGTATGGAGCAAGAAGAGGTTGGGCTCGCCCTGGGCCTCTCCCTCGGCTCCGGCGGCCACCACCAGCTCAGGGAACAGCCCTCGCCGTCGTCGCACTCGTGTGCGGTGCTGGAGCCGTCGTTGTCGCTGAGCCTCCCAGCCAAAGACAGCCTGACGGCGGCGCCGGTGAGGATTGCTGCCGTGAAGAGGGAGCTGCGGATGGAGGAGGACGATGAGGCCACCGACAGGACGGTCTACTCGGTGGCGTCGTCGGCGCTGGTAGCGGCTGATGACGACGAAGGGTGCAACAGCCGGAAGAAGCTGAGGCTGACCAAGGAGCAGTCGGCGCTGCTGGAGGACCGCTTCAAGGAGCACAGCACCCTCAACCCTGTAAGTTGGAGCTAGCACATGTATATTCGGCTTCTTATTCAGTTCAATTATTAGCACGACTAAAAGTTAAATTATTTTCAGTATATGTATTTTTGGTTTTTGGCTTTTGGGACTTTCTTATTGATTGTTCTCCCCTTTGCTGATGCATGGTTGTTCTCTCTGGACAGAAGCAAAAGGCTGCTTTGGCAAGGCAACTGAACCTGAGGCCAAGGCAAGTGGAGGTGTGGTTCCAAAACAGAAGAGCCAGGTTAGTCAGTCATATTCACCTCAAAACCCCTATCCATATCTTCTTTCCCTTTTTCTCATTCCTTACTTTTCCATTATATATATTATTCTTGCCAATTCTTATATAAAGAAGAAATTCTTAAAGTCTCTTTGGTAACAAATCAATTAATCCAACAAATATTTTCTTTCTGAAAAATTATCTTGGTAGTAGTACTAATCTATTGAATAATTATGTAATATTGATCTGCATGCATGGTTTTTTGCAGAACGAAGCTGAAGCAGACCGAGGTGGACTGTGAGCTTCTCAAGCGCTGCTGCGAGACGCTAACCGAGGAGAACCGCCGCCTCCACCGCGAGCTCCAGCAGCTCCGCGCCCTCAACCACCCTGCAGCCTTTTTCATGCCTGCCACCGCGCTCTCTATCTGCCCGTCTTGTGAGCGCCTCGCCGGAGCACCTGCCACCGCCACCACCGGCGCAGACCGGCCCAAGGCTGCCGGCCCCGGCCGAGCAGCCCACCTGTTCAACCCTTTCACCAATTCCGCTGCCTGCTGAGAGCGTTGGTCCATCTATTCACCCATGATTTAGGCAATAGCAGATCATTTAATCATTATATGTATATATATATATACATATATATTTAGCTAGCAACATTCCTATCTCTGCATCGTCGACAATTCGCTGTCATGTAATAGTGATTGATTGGCTAGATCACATATATTCCGCTCCCCTCTCCCTTAATTCGCTAGCTTTGTTTTTTCAAAAGCTAATGAGTTACTAGTGTGTGAGGAGGATGGAGCACCACGCACGCATGGATGCATCTAGGGGAAAGAAATAATGTCTTGTTTGGTGTTGCTGCTGATATAGACAGTATAGTGACTGTTGTTGGTGTAGCTTTAGTAGTTGTTACTGATGGATTTCATTTTATTAATTGTCAGTCTGGGAAGTATCATCATTAGATGATGATGACATGACACCACACACACATCCCA
Source organism: Echinochloa crus-galli (assembly GCA_900205405.1). Taxonomy (NCBI): domain Eukaryota; kingdom Viridiplantae; phylum Streptophyta; class Magnoliopsida; order Poales; family Poaceae; genus Echinochloa; species Echinochloa crus-galli. Next base: position 1,676,722 of record OAMR01000042.1, read on the forward strand.
GTTTATTTGGATGTGAGTTCCTGTATATATGCATATGATGTATGTGTTTCACCAATTCTATAATATATTGATTTGTTTCGAGAAATCGTGTGCATGCATATGAAGTGGAATTTGTGTACTGCGTTCGAAGAAGTGACTTATTTTAGTTTTTGTAACTAAAAATGCTAACTTCTTACAAAAAGTCTACATCGAGGTGATGATGAATACAATTTTGAAGAAATCAATTATATTTTTTACATTACTTTTATTGTTAAAAAATAAGGGAACCAAGATAGACAGGATAATAGCTAGTTTTCTTTTCTTTTTTTGTTTCGGATGATATTCATGAGGAGTCAGGTTAATCCGTTTAGTGTGCAAACTTGATTTGGAACAACTATTATATCCAGAACCCTCTAATAATAAGGGGAGAGAGGCACGGATTATGTGAGCGGAGACACGAACTAGTCGTGATACACCAAAGGAGGTTGGGCTGTGGTTGTTTAACTTGTGAGGCATGCGTTGCATGCATGCAGGGGGCACAGACAAGCAATGATCTTTCTGTTGAGACACACACCATCCGGGCTCCTGCCTCCCAATCTCTTGGCAATTTCTTGATGACCCCGTCACCTGCGGGTGACGGAATCACAAATCGCGTACACAATTCATGCACGCCTGTTCAATTCGAGTCAGTACTATCTCTATTCTAAATTAAATATAGGCTGTCACCATCCTATTATGGTCTCCGATCCATTGCACCTCTTTTGAATAAAGTGATGAGAGCATTTCGGGTGCAACCGTTCTATGTTGACATGCATGCGTTTGAAACTAATCGACTGTTCAAGCCATGTAAAGTTCCTGTGTCTAGTGTTTGAGCGTGTGGTGAAAAGTGCTGGATGGAAGGAAGAAGGATTGGAAATTAAGCTGGCGTGTAGGGGAAGTTCAGAATGATGGGTAAGTTGGCCAATGCTAGCTGGCTCATGTAGTGCACATTATCAGGAATCTTCTCTACGTTGTTGTACTCTTTTTCAGGAGATTTGAAAATGTTGACTGCAAACCAGGTCTAACAAGGACACCTGCATCAAGTACAGGTGCAACCTCTACTTATTTTCCTGCAATAATAAAGTCGATGAGTATTTAGTAACTAGTGTTTACCGTATATATACTACGTACAGAAATAGAACGGCTTGTCCACGGCCAACTCAAGCATCCATTTGCCAAAAAAGATATCATTTCAATTTTTAAGATAAGTTCAGAAAATAATGTTCCCTACAATGAAGAATTTCGAGAGAAATTTGTGTCTAATTAAAATGGTGGGTAAGTCAACCGCGTATGTACTCTCTTCGATCAGGATATTTCACAATGTTGACCATAAACCACGTCTACCACGGACACCGGCCTCATGAAGTATGGATGAAAGTAGTATGTGTACCTCTAATTTTCCCCTCCAACAATAAAGCTAATGAGGATTTAGTGAATTAGGGTTTATCATAAACCTTTTTTTTTTGCTACCATGGACATCCATACATACCATACATAAAGGAGTAATAAGGTCTATAATTGTTGGCGTCTCTTCATTCGTACCTTTTGATGGACTGATGGGTAAACAGTCAATTGTCATCAAAGATTTGTTAAACGGATAGGATGATGTATTGCTAAACCGGTCATTGTCGTCCTCATAATTTTGGGTGGTGGCTGAAGAAAAGCATCCGAGTCAAATTATCATAACAGACGACCATTCTCCTACAAGTCTCTTTTTCACGGCTTGCATCAGACGGAAAAATAAAGAGTGTTGAAAGTAGTGTGTGATAATAGAAGTGTTTTTGTCGACCATTTGCAATATGTCTCGATGGTATTGTTTTTTCTTTTGGTATAGTGTTCAAATCAATCGGACAAATTCTCCTTTCCTCACACTTCAACTGTGTTGCTTCGGTGCATATTTCGTTGGCCCATATAGATTTTGTTCCCTGAGTTTGCTACAATTTGTTGGCCCATAATATTGCTAAGGGGTTTATGGTAAGAAGTGGAAATAAGGGGTTTTGGGATTTTTAGGACAGTTTAAGTCTGATAGGAAAATACTGATTTGTGGACAAGTTTTGATTGAGGAAAGTCTTCAGATTCTACAGTGAGTTAATAATGTATGGTCGCCTGATATATTCATCACAATCCCTTGTATTTATGGACCAAACGGTGTAAGAAATATTGATCTTTGTCCTATAACAACTACACAAGGGGTTCGTAGTGGCATAGTTAGAAAATATTTGTCCTTCCAAATAGACCCACTGCGTATTAATGTCAGATAAACCATGTATATATTATGATGAGTATATTAGAAGAATTAAATATTAAACCATTCAAGTTCATTAAGTTGTAGTTCATTTTATTAAAGGTTGACTAGTTCAATATATAGTGAATTGGATATGTAATGATTTTTATTATTTGAATCTTATTGTCCAGGCACCCTAGAATTTGAATCAGTCAACGGGAAGAAGGGAAGGCATGCGACCCACTTTGTTAGTAGATCCATCGGTTTGTTTTTTTTCTCTCTGAGGAACAGATCAATCGGTTTGTTGGGTGGCTGATTTTTTACATGGGTTTGGATTTATTGATAAGTATTGGTCCAGCTCCTAACACAAGGGCATCCGTGAAGAAAAATAAAATTATATATAAATGTTTATGAGGTTCTTCTTAGGCTTCTACATCATTGATCATGGCCACCATAGCCTCGAACTTCTCATCGTTATATTCAAGATATAGCTTGGGCCAGAATTACCCATCGATAAAGACCCTTTGAATTTTAGAAAACTCATCATATTTTTTTAGGAAAGAAAGCTCATCATTTGTGCATTGATCCAATGAACATATCGGTAAACGGCAACCTAGATTTCATCTCCTCATCGTCATTGAACCAAAATCATAAGTTAGTTCGTAAGGTTCTTGGTTGTGGAATCTATCCACTCGGGTTTGAGTTCTCCACTCGATATGGTTATCATATTTTTCTGGATTCATTCCACTATTTATCCGACGCTATCAGTGGTAGGCAACATGCTCAATGGCTATGTTTCGCATAGCTCCACTCCCTACTTCTTTGGAGTGGATTCTGTGGAGCCCTGCCAAACAACTAAAACAGAAGTAGCTTCTAGTGGGGAGCCGTCAAGAATCACTTCTCCATTTGTACTGCTAACTAGAGCTAAAGAAAACCACCTCCTCCTACTCCCCATTCAATCTCCACCAGAATCACTCCTGAATCAATTCTTGTCTCCTTCCCACTTCGCTCCCCACCAGAAGCACTCTATCAAAGAAACAAAACGTTAGATGAGAATTAAAGAGTACAGCTCAACCAAAACGGCCATATACCTTTCGGTCAAGTCTCTCGGAGGTGGGGGGGGTCGGGTCGGTGGTCAAGAACCAATAACAGGTGTCTTTAGGAACCCCTGATTAGAGATCTGGTTTGTGTAATGTATTTGTAATGTACTTTTGTAATGAGAATTTCAGATGAGCTGGTTCTGACACCTTTATTTAGGAAAATTTAACCTAGTTTAATTAAAGATTAAATATGTCATTGTATCATACTCGTGGCACATGTACATATGTCCTTAATGTGTTTATGATCAAAATTGGGGAAATATATTTCTTGTTTACAAATTCAAATTTCATGCCAACCCAAAAGTTCATGACTAAGTTGTTCATGTCATTAGCTAAAATGATATTTTACTCATAAACATGATTATTAGGGAACATATACATCACATATGTGAAATTATGATTTAATTTGGAATTTTCTTTTTATGGATAATTGTTAAATCATGCAATATTTTGAGGCAATTAAAATAAATATACCTAAACAACATATATAGGTTAGACCAAATGTATGATCCAATTTGGTTAAACCGAATAGGTTTAGATGCTCCGCATTCTCATTAGAATCATGATTTCCTCCAAATTATGTTCTCATTCATCTCCCAAACTAATTTGAATATGATAAAACACCTTCACTAAACTTTGTAGCCCTTTATACCCTCTACAACTTTGTTATAAACATGTAGGTCAAGTTATGCTATGTTTTCATGATTTTTTCCTTTGAGAATAGTTCTACCTCGCTGACTTAAGTGAATCTTTTGGATTCAGTTTCGTCTGGCTCAATGGCCACAACTGTCGACGACGTCCAAAGGATGTGTCATTATCCGACCGCTCACGTGGGCCAGTTGCCCATGGTTTAAACCTCCACCTTGCCTACCTGTTCATGCAGCTCACCACCTCAGGCGCCACCGGGGTCTGCCTCTTTAAGAACTATGAAATACTTGAAACAAGCTTCTGAGAACATACCATCACATGCACCACATGTAATTTTATAAATTTTATACATGTTGCTAATCAGTAAATGACTACCCAGTTAAGTAATAATGATAAGATATCATCATGGGCAGGAATCATATTTATGTGCTTGCTAAGATAGTTAAGTTCATCTAATAGAACTTAAGAAAATTCATAGGTTAGTAGCATGTATAGGTCGACAAAAATGTTTCTACATATTAGGAGACGACACAAGTTTACTGATTGGCTGTCAGCCTGTCACTCATGAGATATATATTTGTTTTGGAAAGTTATTTTAAAGTTGGAATGATCATAAGGGCGATGGGTGGGGCTTTGTACAATATTCTTGTGTTGTGAAATTTAGGCCCAGACGTTGTTGAACAAGTCCACTGGTGAAACGAACCGGATTCCCAATTACGAGAATCCGACTCCCCGTACCCTTGAGATAGTCCCAGGAATAGCAGCTATCTCGTACATAACTCATCTCAGTCGAATATCACATCCATACAACGATAAAAGGTTCATTACATGACATAGATAGAACATAGTGGTTTGATACAAGCCCTCTGGGCTAAATCGACAATGAGAAACAGCTACGACACGGTAGCTAAATCATCTGGGTCCACACTCCACAGGTGTCCTTGAGCGCACGCGCAACCTTCAGTCGTACCATCCATCCTGGTTGAACTCGTGGTCGGGGTCTTCTCCTGTGTACCCAAAGTCTGTCCCCAAGGAAATGGGACAGGTCCACGTCACCAACCATAATATTATGCAAAGCTTTTAAGTGGCCTAGATTAGTGGATTAAAATAATCAAGGAAATAAGGCTAAGGGTTTCCTATGCAAGCAGCAGCAATAAACCCAAGTTCATCTCATCACCAGCACCTTTCCTCACCAGAGAGATCACACTCCCCAAATCCCACCATCAACCTCACAACCACATCGGGCTCATCCTGCCGCAACAGGTTCCCGCAAAAAGCATCCACCAACACCTTTCACTCACTAATCGACTCGGTGAGCTCCCTCCCCACCTTGTCTCATCAGCAACGCTGAACCAAACTCTCATAACCCAAATCAAGGATAAGGTAAGGAAGCAGATTCCCAAGATGTCGGGGCTTATCAGAAGCGGGTTGTCCGTAACCGTGGACACGGCTATACGTATAGTTTTCACTCTGCAGAGGTGGCACTCCTGGAATCCATCCGGGACGCAAGGTTAGTCAGCAACCAACCTGAGACACAGCCCACAGCAAAGACCCTAAACAGTAACAGCGCTAATCCTGTCTCCCTGGGCTCGGGAATCATCTGAACTAACATCTGCCCCAGGGGTGTGAAACCTTCCCACCGGGGCCAGTCGGGGGCAGTGGTAAATCAGGGAGAGGGTACGCCGCAACGAGTCCCCCTTACACATATCAAACTCGAATCTCCTACAGTCTCGGCGCCGCACTAGAGTAGGCTTGTTGGAACCCTCCCCATTCTTGGTAGATGGTGAGCACGGTGGTCCGCGACCGAAACTGGATACCGACTCAGTCCTTAATTATCGGTGAAAGTGAGTATCAGCGTCATAAGCGATCCACCGCAACGGTCCGCAATCGGCACCCATTACTGGTATTGCCGTCCAAACTCCTCAAAATACCCAAGTAACCAAGTAACCATGTACCCGCAACAGGTACCCTGTAGGGGCTACCCGAGTGTAGTACCTAAGCACCCCAATCAAAGGATCGGGTTGTTATCACTCGCTTCCACCGTCTAGCTGCACTACACCTGCCCAAGCCCTCCCAACTCACGCCAAGAAGATCAATCACAACCATCCCAACACATGCATAGCATAGCATAGCATTCTCATAAAGTGGATGATAGGTAGCAAGAAAACAGGGTAGATAAATGGCAGTGCAGGTATATCATCTTGCATATATAAAGTAAAGCGCTAGCATACTAGTTTGCATGTCTAATAGCTATTTCAGAGGATGGTTGGATGTGAACCTGGGTAGGCTTCTTCTTCCTCCTCGAAGCTGTAGTCGTAGTAGTCCGGCTCCTCCCGGCCCTCCGGGGCTCCTAGGGTTGCGATAAATAAAATAAGACACGGCTACTAGCAAAGAAAAACCAAAACGGTGAGAAAGGAAGACCCAAAGAACACCAAATACTACACTAACGCGTAGATCATGATTTTAGAAAAATATAGAAACTGGTTTCACATTTTTCTGAGCTACGGTTGATTTATTATTAATTTTAGACGTTTAAATCATTTTCTGAAAATATTAAATAATTTCCTAAAAAGAAAATCAGACAAATAATCAGCCTGCTGACGTCATCATGACGTCATGTTGACGTCAGCAGTGGGGTCCGCCTAGGGTGACGTCAGCAGTGGGCCCTGCTGACGTCAGCGTTGACTTGGTCAATGGTCAACGGTCAAGTCAGTAGGTCCCGCGTGTCAGTGACTGCTAGAGTATGACAGGTGGGCCCATGCGTCAGCGTAGTTAAAAGGAAAAGAAATTAAACGCGGCTGGGCTCAATTGGGCCGAAAGATGGCTGGGCCGAGAAAGTTCAGGGGAGCAAACCAGACTTTAGCGCAAGATTCGGCCCAAGAGCGCTGGGTCGCGGGGTTCGCTCTGGTGGACTCAGTCCACCGTGAGCCGTGAGTGCGGTGCACGTGAGCCGGGTGCATGGGATCTGGTTGTGGCTGCCTGTAATCTTCTACGGCTGTGATGTGGCGTGCTGGTGTGGTCCTCCGTGTGGCTTGGCCACGGCGCGACGCGGACGCGCGCGAGGCGCTCCAGCGCGCGGCCGGCGGCGATGGTCTCAATGGCGATCGACGGAAAAAGAGGCCGGCGAGGCTTGGGGTCGACGGCTAGGGCTTCGCTAGGGTCTCGCGAGGGCGAACGGCAAGAAGAAGGTGAAAGCTTGGCTGGGGTTTTGGCTCCCCGACGCGAGCGGTGGCGGCGCAGCCGGAGCTTGGCGGCGACAATCCGGCGAGGCGGCTTAAGGCCTCGGTTTGGTTCCAAAAGTGCGGGCTTGAGCGCGCGTGACCACCAGCGACTGCTGGGGCACGGCTAGGTGCTCGTGCGCGGGCGCGTGGGTCACCACGGCCGCGACACGGCCTCGGCATACGCGCGGCGAGCAGAGCTCGGCCGCGGCGGCCTTGGCTGCGGGGTTCAGACGACGGCGGTTTGCAAAAGGGTTAGCGGCTCAAGGTCCCTGCAAAAAGATGCACGGCACGAAGGCTGGCTCACAGGGGCTACGCTAGCACGGCAAGCACAAGAGTGGCGGCGCTCGGCCGGAACAGGGGAAGAAGAGGGGGTCGGCGGCGGCGGCTCACCAAGGGTCACATCGTGGTTCGCTGCTGCAGCTCGGGGAAGACTCGTGGGGTTCCGACGGTCCTCTTGCTCCCTCGAACGGCTCCGGCTTGGCCTTCCTTCGTCTCCCTCCACGGCGGCGGCGCGCTGCGGTGGCGCAGCGCGGCGTCGGGTAGCCGCCCAGCTTCTCCTCGCGGCCTTCTTCACCCGGCTCCCTCTTCTCCTTCCTCCTCGGCTACTCCTCCTCCCTCTTCTCTCCGGATCGTGGACAGGAAACCCCAATGGGCGCGGCGGCGGCTCGAGGGGGAAAAGTTCCCTGGTGGAGGTTTTATAGGGCGGCCGCTCTAGGGTTCAAGGCTTGGACGTCTGGGGCGGCTCGGCGTCCGTGCCAGGGACACGCGTCACGATCGCGATGGGCCGCACAAGCGCGGGCGCTGGGATTGGCCGCGGCGCGGTGCTTTTCGCCGGACAGAGAGGAGAAGGAGAGGGGAGGAAGAAAGGTGTACAGTGCGGCGGGCCTGCACGTCGGCGGCAGAAGGAGGCGGGGACGCGGGGTCGACGTGGTGGGCGATGCTGGGCCGGTGCTGGGCCGAAAGGCCGGTTGGGCTAGCTTGGTTAGCTGGCTCGGGAAAGAGAATTCAGGGTTGTTTTCCGGACTTTGGGAAAGGAATTGGCCCACGAAGGTTAGATAGGTTGACGTCTCTCTCTCTCTCTCTCTCTCTCTCTCTCTCTCTCTCTCTCTCTCTCTCTCTCTCTCTCTCTCTCTCTCTCTCTCTCTCTCTCTCTCTCTCTCTCTCTCTCTCTCTCTCTCTCTCTCTCTCTCTCTCTCTCTCTCTCTCTCTCTCTCTCTCTCTCTCTCTCTCTCTCTCTCTCTCTCTCTCTCTCTCTCTCTCTCTCTCTCTCTCTCTCTCTCTCTCTCTCTCTCTCTCTCTCTCTCTCTCTCTCTCTCTCTCTCTCTCTCTCTCTCTCTCTCTCTCTCTCTCTCTCTCTCTCTCTCTCTCTCTCTCTCTCTCTCTCTCTCTCTCTCTCTCTCTCTCTCTCTCTCTCTCGTTTTATGGGGCATTTTTTAGTGGGCTGAAATTGGTGCGAAACCTTGATGTGTTTGGGTCTGCTTCGTTTGCGTGCAGTGCTGTGCCCTCTGCACGCCTACCACCAGAAGCATCCGGTCAATCTGCTGCTGCTCGGCCTCTTCACCGTCTCCATCAGCTTTGCCGTCGGCATGACTTGCGCTTTCACCAGCGGTAACTTGTTCACTTATTACTTGTTCTAAATCATCATTAAGTGTGAGCACGAATGGGTTTATACAGTTGGTCTAGTTGAGCATCGCGAACTGATTTTTTGAGGCAATTGGTCATTCTCCTAGCTAACGGGAGTTTCTGTCTGCATTAGGATTACCCTTCTTTCATGATCCTTTAACCGAATTATGGATTTCTTCTGTTTGGTATACTTGATCACAGATAATTTCGGCAACCCAATGAATGATTGCAGTGAAATCCAATTTTCTCTCCCAAAGCTTCATCGTATGGCTCATCAGCTTAATCCCACGGTAGTTAGTACAACTTTGAACATCTCCCTTGACTTCAAATTATTTTTAATTAATTTTAAATTTGCCTAGGAGCAAAGGGGGCAATTAGAGAACAATCTTATATGTTGGTTTGCATGCACAACAATTCCACCAAAAATTTTCAAACTCCAATTTTTGCATTCAACAATTCCTAGGAATTTTTAGGGTTACTAGTTGGTTGCACGTGCGGCACGCACGTGTATACAAAGAACCATAATATAAAATTTATATTCTTAAAATTGGAAATCTAATATATTTACATATTTGATGGATAACTCTTCTCTCGAGGAATTTTTTTATAAAGGTAATTTGTTCTTTTCTTTTGTGGGAGAATAGTTGATCTTGCAAACTGAACTTTTCATAGTAATCCTTAGATAAACATTGCTCAGAAGTGCCATCGATATATCCGTGACTTCTAGGAACTACTTTTGCTTGCGTCTCTTAGTAACATAGAGATGAAATCCGTAGCATTGTCACCCGATAACTCACACACCTTGTATCCTTATACAAAACATTCTACCATGGCCAAACTTTACATGACATAGACTTTGTATGGTGTCTACGTGTTGTTACTGTCCAAGCCCAGGTTCCTCAATGTTGGCGAGGCAGCATTCGCATCCACCTAGAGATAAACTAAACATACATAAAGGCGGAGTAAACACACATAAAGGCGGAGAATTTAACTGCTCTGAGCCCGGTGCATTTCACCATTCATACATTCTGAACATGCAAAGCAACTATCATAAAGAATAGACAAAAAAATTATCATGACTCAAAGATTGCATGTGTCACATGACTCAACAGATTTGGATCAAGAAAAAGAATCTCACATAAACTCAGAAACAGATCAACTCTGAGACCGAATGCTATTAGATGAAATTCCCAAGGTTATTAACAGTCAACCATATACCATAAGAGACCGAATAGGCAAATGAGTCCATATTTCTAGGTAATATAACACATGCTCGGTACACCGAATAGGCGTTTCATTGTCTTGAAATGCTTGCATTAGATCGGTACTCATTGCTACTATATTCATCCTTCTGGCCTAGCTTGTAAGGAGCAAAACAGATGCAATCTATATCAATTAACCAAAATAACAAAGGAAAATGCAAATGGTAATGAAAGAAAAAAGATATGCAATGAATTCCAAATCTGTTCAAGCGTCTATTGGAATTCCTTTGTGGATCTAGTTCAGGCCAATAAAAGAGGACAGCAAGTATGCATGGAGAATCATCCCGAGCAGCATTGTAGGGCATTGTAATCATTGGAATGAAATCAATATTCCTTCATTAAGCCAAGTACCTATCAGCGAGGTCTAGCGATTCATCACAAGGGAGGAGAACGACAATTATGTGGACAGCAGCCTTGAGGGCTTGAGATGAGCAGACACAGCCTTGAGATCCTTTCTTTAAAAATAAAAGAAGGGGATGATTAATCTTAATTAGAATATCAAAACTTTCAATTTCAATACTCCAAAAATTTCAGTTGTTAATAAAGGGAACTGCTCCAGTACTCCACTTTTTTAATTAATATAAGTTTTTTAGGGTTTCATCTGGGACCACCCCGCCTGCAGCCCTGTCCGGCCCATACCAAGTCAACTCTCCGAATCTATCCCATCCTCCCAGTTTCTCGCGTTTATTTTTCCGCGAGCGATCCAACGGCAGTGGCTCTCCGTAGTGCCAATGAAGATCAACAGCGGCCTGTTTTCTAATCCCTGTTCTGGTCTTCGCTGGGCGCGGATATGCTCACCGTGCTCCTCAGGGAGCCCACCACCGGTGGTGTTTCTGCTGTTTACATCCCGCAAGATCCTAATCCTCGATCCACCGGTGGTCAAGCTTGAGGGGTCTGTCACCTCTCGTGAGACGTGCCCAGAGTCGCATACCTCTGCATGCGCAGTGTTGCGCCCTCTAATCTGCTCTTGCTATTAGTATATTTGCGTGATTTTAGTGCCTAGAGTCAGTAATCTGCTCTTGCTGTCTGTAAATCCAGTCCTGCCTTGCTGCATGAGTTTCATGCGTGGGAGAGAGAGGATATCAATCAAGATGTAGCCATTTTGAGTTTCTAATCTACATCTTGTGTGTCCATAACATGAGTGATCAGGGATCTGGAAGGCATGCCGATCTGGAACATAAGAGGCTGTGAGCACGAGAAAATAGTAGTTTTGTCGCAAGGAAATTTTGAATTCCAGATATCTACATAAGCCCATTGTATAATTTGAACTATATACTCCCATCACAAATTCAAAATGCCACTATAGACAGAAATGCAACATGGAGTAATATATATAGTAAGGGTTGTTGTCGATCGTTACATGGTTGTTAAAATTGACTTCGTATACTCTGTACTAAGCCAGTGAATGAACATGTATCAAGATAAACCAATGTTGCAGCGATGCCGGTGGGGTTGGGACTGAAACTGAATGCTCGCAGATGTAAGGAGGGCTGATAGGAGCTCGTCGATACAGGCGAATGAAGGGCTCACCGTCACCACCAACACCATCGATTCCCCGACTGTCATATATAGCAAAGTCAAAAACTCAGAATTCAGGAACAAGCCAACAACAGACACTGACCCAACATGAAAACATACAGGTGATGGTGTAAAAATAGATTGTAGGCGCTGACCCAACATGAAAACATACCGCTGATGGTCTTTTGATTGGTTAGAAGACCCATCTCATTCCCTACATATTCAATTATAGAAAACATACCTGCAATTATGAACAAACACAGTACACGAATATGTGGAACGAAACAAATAGTTTCACATGACCAGGAAGATAATACCAAGACATGCCGCTAATAACTTAGCTACTCGGGCTTGTATTAGCCAAACAATCTGCATCTAGTATGTATGGCTAGTGGAACTACACAAATAGTGTCAAGTGATTTGAACCTACCAAAATGACTATTATGAACAAATAACATATGTTTTCAAGATGACTTTCATGTTAGTACTATGCTGGCACCAAATATTTAGTCCGAAAAATCAAATTATACCTGCAGCTATACATGAAAATTGTGTGGCGAACTGAAATTACGGATCAAGGGTACCAATCAAATTTCATTGCATATTACATTTGATACAATATTGATTGAAAAAGCAGATTGAATGGAGGTGGCTTCAATCGTACCTTGGAGAGGGATGTCGTTTCTTGTGCTTGTGAAGACAGATAGGGAGGTTCTCCCAAGTCGATGAACAGGGTCAGCAGCTCCTTGTTGCAGGTTGATGAACAAGGGGCCAGACACTCCTAGTAGGCCTCAATATAATCCTCTTTTAGAATCCACTTCATCCTACAGCACCAACTTCATCTAGGAACCAGAGACAAAAATGTCAAGCAGTATATCTTTCCATGGGTGACAAAAAGGAAATTAAGAACTCCAACCAATCATGCAAGATCATATCAAATTGACGATAGGCAAGCCCAAAATATAACCATAGATCATTTACAAGCAGAAATCAGAACACAATTTGTAATAGCTGATTTGTGACACACTATGCTGTAAAATAGGATAACATCACACATAAATTATTACCATGTTGATGCCAATTGAGATGCACATAAAGGGGAAACTGCAATTTAGAAAATGCACACAGACCTGTCCATCTCCATTGCCAAATTCGATCTACCACCTGGAAGCAATTTGAGGTATAATTCATAGAAGATCACTTACAAATATCTAAAAATTTGAGGTATAATTCATAGAAGAAACATCTATAGGATAAGGGGCATCTATGAATCTTAGAAACAAAAACTCAAAAGATGAGGAATCTTAATCCTCTTTGTATCCAGCTTAGGACCGAGGCAATATCAAGACAGCCATCAGGACTAAATGCAGCCTGCCATTTCCATGCACTTAATGTTTTGCCAGCCTGAAATGAAGAAGCAGATAAGACAGGGTTTCTCAGAACAAGAAAAAAATAAGAGTGACATTAAGCATCAACAGTTCTCCAAAACGTTCTAAAAGTCCACTTCTTCAAGTAAAAGTAAAACTATGAATATTTCAAGCAGTTATTGTATAAGAGCAAGTAAGGTTGCACCAAGTTTCTTTGTGCTACAAAAGAGATAGGAAACTTGATTGTATTAAGACAGAGATGAAGCTTGATGGTGGAAATATCACAGAAACATTTGTTCTTCATTAAATCACCAATTTAAACAGCAGACGCAAGAAATGTTATTGCAGCAATGCCCCCATAGATTTTCCATCTGTTCAGTAAAAGTGTAAAACAATGCTCTTTTGTGATATTCCTTTCTGTTGTCCTTCATCGCACCAATTCTAGAGTGGCGACATTCTTTGTTTATATACTCTATCTAAAGGGGAAAAAACATAAATTGGCCAATACACCATCAGACAAGAATTGTAAACAGCATAATGTGCATGGTTGGTTACGTAGCAAAAACTAAATTAACAGATACAGAACGAAATTAAAGACCGGGGAATGGGTTGAAAAATCAGACCTTGATCTTGAACTTGCTCTTGGGGACATCGTCCGTGCAATCCGATGGGACCTCGTAGTATGAATCCGCGGGCGTGCTGCTGCTGAGCCCCCATTTCATCATCTTCAAGCCCAATCCAACGGAGACGCTTGGAACGACAGCAACGCCTCGACGCTGTATTTGATCGATTTGCTAACTGGAAGCAACATATTCTAGCAGCATGTGTCAGGAAGCGATAACCGAGAGCACATGAAAAAGTTGTAACTGAGGACAATCAAGGCAGGTAAAATAGACTTCATTTACAAAACCTAATATCTAGAGATGGCATGATAAAGTAATGAATCCAACCAGCACATTTTCGGTATATGAGCAATTGGATATCTATTTCGTTTTCGTCTTGTGACCATATCAAGTTACCACAGCCACACAGCCACACAGGAAAGAAGAATAGTGGGTGCACATTAGCATGCAGCTATACAGACAGCACCAAAAATCAATTCACAACCATGAACAAACCACTGCATTTGATCGATTGGCTAATATGCGTACCATGTGGTGCTCCATCGTTGCGGTTAAGTGTTTGTGAGACATTGACATTGCGGGTATTCTGTCCTTTGATCTCCATCTGGTTTAGCAAAGATGCCAATTCATCATCGCATCACATGGTCGCGTCCAGCCCTTTCGTCCCACTCCCACCTACATGCAGATAACCAGCAATGGTGTCAGTTAGCAATTATCCATACGTGCTTGTGAGATGCTCACTATAATCTGACCCACTGCTAAATCAGAGGTATGAGTCGAATATGGGCAGGATGAAACAATGGTAGAAAACAACAGCAATGCAACTTCAGAGTTCAGACATGCTTGGGAACTTGGGATATCCTACAACGGACGTACATCACCAACATACATGCTCATACATGCTTGGATACTTCAGACATACATCACCAAGTTTCAGATTCAGAACATACACATGCTATAACTTCAGGCAGTCAATTAACACACATACATGCTTGCTTGGATTGGATAGACTAATTCTAATTCTAATTCTTCTATACAAGCTGTGCGGTTACAATCAGTGTAGCTAACAGCATCTAGAACTACTGAATATGTTCATAAGAAATCGTAAGCCTATAGCTGTGCGGTTACTCATTAAAAAAATCAGAGTAATGCAGTTGTTTACATGATTCTAATCCCACATAGCATATCTTGTTGTTTACATGATGCAAATTATAGCATAAGAGCAGATGAGAACAACATATAGGAATGTTAGATTAATTCTTACCTAATGGGCTAGGGAGCACTGGAGCAGGCTTTGCATATCAATGGAACTTGCATCAGTGCACCTTGTGAATCAGGAAAAAACCAAGCAATCAACAATCCGTTAGCAAGTGTTCCAGAAAAAAAATAATAGATCCATACGCAAGTGAGAGTCAAAGCAGCAAATGAGATCGTAAGCAAACAGGCTGCAACCGATGCGGTGTTTATATGGGAATCGATCACCGGGCAGAGGAAGAGGGTACCGATGACGACGATGAGCAAGATGGTACTGATGCAATGACGAAATCCACCGGTTCCACGACCGGCCGTGGCCTCGCAGCAACGAACGGTACCGGGGAGGGAGCCGACGCGGCGGTGCGCGGCGCTGGAGGGGTCGTCCGATGCCGGTGCGCGCCAGACACGGGCCTTGCCTTGTTTGGTGTAGATGCGGCCGTCGAGAGGGGAGACGACGACGGCCTTGACGAGGAGAGCATGGCGGTGTGGGCCGCGGAGCAGGCGGCGGGCGTCGCGGGCGTGGATGCGGCGACGGTGGTGGCCCGGCGCAGGGCGGGCGCCACATGGTGGTGGGTGGGCGGGGTCCGGGCTCCACCACAATCCCGCGCGCTAGCGGCGGCAATGAGCGAGCGCGCGGCGGCGGCGGCAGTAGGGAAGATCCCGCGCGGCGGCGGCGAAGGCGGCTCGCGGCGACTGTGCGGCGGCGGCGGCGGCAGGGAAGATCCCGCGCGGCAGCGGCAGCGAGCGCGGCGGCGACTATCCCGCGCGGTGGTGGCGCGGCTGGAGGCGAGGGGCCGGCGCGAGGAGGAGCGGCGCGGTTGGGGTGAGGGGCCGGCGCGAGGAGGGGAGGGGGCGGCGCGGACGGGATAGGGAGGGAGGGCGGAGGAGACCGGCGGCGGCTGTTTGATGTGCGAGCGAGGGAGGTTTTTTCCAGGTATATCGATCGTGGGTACAATTGTGAGTCCGTGTAGGTGGGTATGGGTACAGGCGGGTGTGCTTGGTGAAAAAAGTTTTGGCTCAATGGTGAAATTTTCGCTTCACTTTCCTATTATTCGGTGGAGGGAGGGGAAATTTTCGCTTCACTTTCCTATTGCCCGGTGGTGGGAGATGGCGCCGGGGAAAGTTTTTGAAGGGGGAGGGCTGTCAGGTGAGTCCGGCGTGAGAGGTGGTGGGTAACTTTTGGGTAAAAAGTGTTTTCAATTTCCTTGGATCTTTATAGTATAGATTACAACCGGTCTGTTGGGACTTTGCACCCGATTGGAGTGAGCATTAGTCAGATGTTCGGGGATTGATGGGAAGAGTTCTCCTGAGAGACTCATGTGAGTGCTCTCGTTGTGTGCGACTAGATTTTACCTTGCAAGTTTAAAAATCAACTCGAGTCGTCCTTCTTTCGCGGTTAATGAAATTGCTTGTTCAATGTATTATGATGAAGAATATTGCTAGTTGTCTAATCAATTGTTTTTCTACACGTTTTAGTTAAGCTAGAATGGTATGCTAGATAATGGTTCATCAACTTAATAGTAATGCTAAAACTTGAAAGTAAGGATCCACTCCTTACTTTTTTTTCTTTTTAATTTGGCAAAACAAACCCCTCAAGCCAAAAGGAGGCTACGCATATTTAGGATTCAGCTAAGTACCATACTTAGCTTTACAGCTTTATTTTTAGGTCCTGTTTCTCGTCAGCTTCTCTCACTTGCTCTAAGACTTGTTGTATATCGTTTTACTCTGATTTATTGGTTAAATCAGGATTCTACCTGACAAACCGTTCAGTTGAACTGGTTGAAATGCGAGTGGCTTGTACTTCTTTCATTTGATAAGGATCTACTAGAGCGAATTTAATTGGGGTGATTTGCCACAAGGGCAAGAGATTTTAGACATGTTCACATCATTGGGAAATACAAGCATAAGTCCATACATCTTGTATGGGTTTGTTATGATTTTAGTGTTATCTTCATATTACAAGTTTACAATGCTCTCTCAGGACTTGTTTTCCTGATGGAGCCATTCCCCTTCTAAATCCTATTACACTGTCTTTTATAGTTGAGGGTAAGACACTAGGACACATAGCGAGCCATGGATGTGAGCGGTCGCTCACGGTGGTCTTCGGTTGGAGGTGTGTTCGATCCAGTGAACATGCATGTTCTTGCACTTAGTGTTTGATGAGCAAGTACTCCTGCTCATAGCTCTTCTCTGCCGCCGCACTGGCCGTCACGTGGTCCAAGGCAGTACATTGGAAGAATACATCGAGGGTTTGCTAAGCCTCTATCCCTACATGTCTTGGTTTATACTTCACCACAATCCCTTCACCCCTCTTCCATTAGATATCTCATCCACCTACTATTGCTCTTATCCTAATAAATCATGGAAGGTCAGTTTCACCGTAATGAAGATTTTTATGGGGAAGGTGTGTCGGGCCTGCTAGAGAAGCATGAGGGAATTGCTGCCTGCTGGACTGGAGTTGAGTATTTTCCTTGGATGAAAGCTCCAAAATGATCCGCGGGATAATATCAACCGATCCTAGGCCCCAACCACCCAAGGTTGGGGTTACTGACTCATTCCTCCCTGTTGGGGGCTGTTCGCGCAAAGGCACCTTCGACAGGTTTGAGTAAGGAGGACCGAAGAAAAAGGTCACGCATGAAACAATCTGTTAAAGGTCAACGACATGATTCAGCACACCCGAGTCTAGAGCGGGTCATTGGTTATTTTACGAGGCTAGCCAAGTTTTCAGATTGCCTCACGAAGCGGGCTCCTACTCCCGGATGGGCAACCGGAACTGCAAGCTCATTCTTCAGGGGAGACAAGGTGAACGAGAAGGTGTTGAGCGGCGTGTTTAGCGTGAATAGAGGCAAAAGTGAAATTGGATTTGTCTTAGCATTAACATGTACCAAAGTGTCCACTTATAAACGACTCTTACAAACTTTGTGCTGGGAATATACCCTGTGAGTATGGGGCATTTTGGACATCAAATTGTAATAGTTCCCACTATAAATATGGGGGCATGAGCTCTACAGAATGTATCTCGGGAGAAAGAACATTTCCATATGTTGCTTTATTGAGTTCTTATTCTTCTTAAGCTTTGTTTGTTCGGGTTGGTTCGTTCATCTCATACTGCTTGGCTTGGGACCTTGGGGTCACCTGACATCGTGGCACCATGTATATGTGAATCGTCCGGCATGGTGCTCCGGTGAGTAGGCGGGCTCACAGATAGGAGCATGGGGTTCTCTTGGTTCATGTTAGTCGGCATCGTTGTGGGGCCTGCTCGCTGCCCCATGATGGGACAATGCATCAATGAATACTACTCACATATATGACGTATGTTAGCTTAAAAATAAGCTACTCAACGTTTTCGCGTGGAAAATAAATCTCGCAAGAAGTTGACTCAAACCTGTAACTTTGTCCTTGGAGTAACCAAACACTGGTCGACATCCAGCCATTATTATCACCATTTATATGCTCCTCAAACACAAACTGCCATGTTTTACTTTGCATGGACCGGGCTTCCGGCTTCATAGTTTTGCGTTGCAAGGACTGGGCTTGATACTTTTGCGGAGTGTGCTAGTGAGATTGGGCCGGCCCAATTCCAAAGCAGTGATAAAAATGATGGGGAAGCATCTCTGGAGGCACGAGTAAGCTTTGATACAAATAATTAACCAGAATTCCTAAACCATTCTGTCTCGAAAGAACTCCAACATAATCAAGATTTTAATAAATATAAATACTCTAATCTGTTGATGGCTTGATGCCTAGCCACGATCAACGAGCACGCAAGGATAAAATTACAGAGGAGCCATGGCAGGCAGGCGCGCGAGAAGATCACGCTCGTAGGGGCAGTATCTGAAGGGCATCGTCACCTCCTCCATGCCGCTGCTGCTGCTCCGCTGCACCGTGCACACCACCTCCTCCCTCTCCAGGTCCAGCACCAGCAGCCCCACGCCGGGCACTTGCGCCACCACCGCGCCGCTCCTCTCCCCTGCCCACTCCAGCTGCATCACGCTCCGGCTGCGCCACATCCCCGCAATCTGCGGCGGCGTGAGGGCTGCTGGCCGCCGGATCACCGCCGGCGGCACGATCCTCCCCACGTCCACCGCGGCGCGCCGCGTCCACCGCCCACTCCGTCGCACCCAGACATTGATCACCAGCTCACGGGCGACCAGCAGGTTCAGCTCCCCGTCCGCCGACGACGCCAGCAGCTGCTGCTCCAGACCGCAGTGGCCCGGCCGGAGGAAGACGTGGTAGGGAGGGAGCGGCACCGTGCCCACCTCCGCCGTGTCGGCGTGGAGCGTCAGGACGGTGCGGCTGTCGGTGCACAGCCAGTGGAGGACCGCGCCGGCGCCGGCGCCGAGGATCACCGGCGACAGCCGCGCCACCTCGGTTCGAGCGAAGCCGTCGTCCGGCGCGAAGGCGTCAATGACAGGGCCCCACGCGCCGCCGTCGTCCTCCGGCAAGAAGCTCTGCGCTCGGACGGTGTAGTGGAACCGGAGCCCGCTCAGGTCCACGACGGTCAGCCGGCGGAACCATCCGTCGCCGCCGCCGCCGTCGCCGAGGAGCAGGGCGTACGACTGCTGGTGGTGGTGCACCTCCGGCGGCGGGAGGAAGGCGCGGCGGCCGGTGATGGGGTCGTAGACGCATAGGCCGGCGAGCTCCGCGAACAGGGCGCTGCGGCGGAGGACGAGCAGGCCGCCGCGGGACTCCACGGGGGTGAACCTGTCGAAGACGTCCGGCGCGGGGCTCGCCCTCGAAGTGGCGGTACAAGAGGCCGAGGAGGCTCGACGGGGCGAAGCAGCCGCGCGCGGCGGCGCGGCGGCGCTGGATGAACGCGGGGCTGAGGACATGGCGGCGGAGGGGCCGGGACGCGGCGGCGCAGGCGATGAGCGTGGCGGGGTCGCACCGGTCTACGATCTCCAGGACGAGCTCCGGTGGGAGCGCCGGCAGAGGCGGATCATTCAGCTCCTCTTGCTATGATGATGGTTGCAATCTGCATGTTACTCAAAGTCTCGTGCAATTTCTTAATACAATATATCTTTGTCAATGAAAATCAGTTTCCACGGCTTTCGCTGTTTATCTAGCTAGCGTACCTTGTGATGGTGCTCCCCGGCTGCTCGTCTTTTTCGGCTTGGGCGCTGCATCTCGGCACGAAGCAAACTACGTGTTTCCGGTGGTGGATGATGATGAGGAGGAGGACTTCTCAAAAAAAAAAAAAAAAA
>OAMR01000042.1:1699525-1757859 GCA_900205405.1 Echinochloa crus-galli
AAAAAAAAAGATGATGATGAGGAGGAGGAGGAGGAGCAGAGCAGATCGAGGCAGGATCGCAGGAGACGGCGGCGGCTGGGATTTGGTTTATTAGGAGGCCTTTTTATAATTTCACCTTTTGGTAGAGCGGGGGAAATTATGACCGGCACGAGACCTACGCACCAAACTTGCCATATCTTATCTCTGTACATGTATCAGGGAATTATTTTTCTTATTTTTTCATAGAAACTAGTAAATAAACTGCGCATTTCATCGAAAGTTTTAGTGTAACTAGCAATGACGCATGTTTCGACACGCACATTAAACAAAATAAAAATTTAAAAAAAAACCCATGATAATATGACAGGAATACAAGTTTTCGTATAAACATAAACCGTTCACCGTTAACAATAATCTATACTGTAATTTGAGTTAGAATGATCATTATATTTTGGGACGGATGAATTTCATTATCATCATTTCATAAAACCATTTTAGGAAGATTGTAGTGCACAAAAATATTCTTCGTTCAAAGCAATTTTACAATTAAGGGAAAAAATATGTCGTAGTCCTCATGTTCCATCTCACAATTAACTGCCACATAAACCCTATGCAACAGAATCAAACATACGGAGTAGATATACATAGAGGAAACATGTCATCAAAGAATTATGTTACCGTGAGCCTATGGTGCGGCGCCCTGCGCTCTCCGGGCCAGCATCTGGCACGCCTGCACGATCTCTTATGACCCGCTGTAGCAGGTCGCCAGCATCATGTGCAACTTGGAGTTGCTCCTTGTCATCTCCTCGACCTCCTGGGCAGCCTCCTGCAGAGACTCCGGCCATCTCGAAGGGTCGCCGATGACGTGCAGCCGGATACCCTTCCTTCCCAAAACAATCAAAATCAACACTTGCTGTAAATTTTCAGTTCATATACCAGGTCTGCTAGCGTGCGAGTGCCACTGATTCACAGAGTATTCACCTCTCGTACTCAGCGACGTTTTCGCAGATCGTCTGCTTGTTCATCCCCATCATGTACTCGACCTCCTCCTGCAGATCCAGAGAATTAATTAATATAAAAATAGTGTCTATCGTGAGCACGAGATCTGCATCTGCTAGGGACCATTAAGGAAGACGCCGCCGCTTCCTCCTAGCCGGCAGTGGCCGTCAACTATACCTCCCAGTCGACGCCGACGTTGTCAACCACCGGTTTCTCCGCCACCACTAGCAGCCCGTCCCCACCGTCGTCGAGGCCGCCGCCGCCCACTGCAGCATCGCTGCTTGTGCCGGCCTCCGTCACGCCCGACACACACTCCATGCTGTCCTGCACCGCTAGGCCACTGTCTCCGCCGCCAGACGTGTCGCCGACGCTGGCCTCTCCATCTTTTCACACGTAAAGGCTTTGAATTTATATAAGTCACAGTAGATTAGTATGATAATTATTGGACTTCAATTTGAACACAATCATCAACCAAAGAAAACAATACAACTTACTCAGATTTTACATAGTAATTATGGCAGCATACTGGACTTAAATCCAAACGTAATCATCAACTACAATCTATTTGAAAACTTGCTCAGATTATACATATTAAATATGGAAATCTATCATTTCTTAAAAACTTACTCAGACTGTACATATTAATTATGGCAACACATTGGACTTAAATCCAAACATAATCATCAACTTCCATCTATTTAAAAACTTGCTCAGATTATACATATTAATATGAAAATCTATCGTATGTTCGAAAATTTACTCAGATTGTACATATTAATTATGGCAACACATTGGACTTAAATCCAAACGTAATCATTAACTACCATCTATTTAAAAACTTACTCATATCATATGTTAAATATGGTAACATAAAGGACGCGTGGGTAGATTTAGGTGGACCCTATTTAGGTAAAAAAGTTCTAGGTTTTGGAGGGAAATCAACGTAACAATGTCCCCCCCCCCCTCCATCACCTTTTCATCAACCTATTTTCCTGACATATGGGTCCTATGGGAGATGGGGGTGGGATTTTTCTTGGTGAGAAGTGTTTTCAAATCTAATTCTCTTTATAGTATAGATGATACATCAGCTGAAAAGAAAAAGATGACATAGCAAAGAGCTGGGCGTGTTTGCCCCCGACCATACATCTCCACGCTGAACCAGATGGCGCCTAAGATTTGCAGAACAAAATTACGTTCTTCAACAATTTTGATAAAACTGGGTACCTATATTCCTTTCAAGGGTTGTTAGTGATGACTCATTTGTTGGGTCGTCGTTGCTTAGAAACTTGAAGATGGTCGTGCTGTTTTGGTTCGAGACTTTGGACAGTTATATGTATTAATTGATACAGAGGCTGGAATATTAATAGATATTTTCTTTTCTAAAAAATATTCCTTTCAAGGAGTAAACCGAGAATAAAATATATTTTTAGGGGGCTAATCTACAAACTACTCATTTCTCCCCCTTTGCTCTTCCTCCCCGACGGGATTCAAACGCGCCCATGTCACCTGCACAAATTTGAGCAGCAAAGAAGGGGAGAGGCGGCCAAGGGGTGTGGCGGTGGATGAGCATGCTCGCCCGCGCTTCGCGGCAGATCTCGCACGAGTGATGGTGGTCAAGTGCGCCCACCCCCGCCTTCTGCGGTGGTGGAAGGCTTGCGGCAGTGGCCGAGCTCACCTGCTCACGTCTCCGCAGCTGAGCTTACACACATGGCGATGGCGGAGCTCGCCCGCTCGCCCTTCATGGCGGAGCTGGCTGGTCTAGTGATGACGGAGCTAGCTCGCCCCGTGTAGTCGCGGTGGAGCTCACCATCGCGACGAGGGCGATGTGGAGGGCAAATCGAGAGCGGTGAGTGTGAGGGCATACATCAATGAGCTCGTCAATGAGGTCCGGCGGCTGGAGGTGTAGGTGTCGATCAAGTTTGGCAACTTGGATTGTTGATGCAAGGGAGTATATGTTAATGTTATAATAGATTAAACATAAAAAAGAAGCCAAAATTCGGTAGCGCACAAGTTGAGTCAAAACGCTCCAGTTAACTCGTCAACGGTGTGGTTAAGGGGTTTCACCAAGTGTATGGAGCACCTAGTTCTTTGATATTGTAGCGCTTCCATAACTTAATCAATAGAGGCTCTCTTAACTCGCAAAAAAAACAAGGGTTGAGACTTGAGACTTGGGAGGGAAAGGTCACCTCTAAAAGTGTTTTGGAATGCTAGTAGAATGAAAGTATTTTGATAAAAAGAAATAGAAACTAGAATATGAAATGGTGGGATATATCAAGCATAAGCGAGAGGCATTAAGTAATATGAAATGGAAAGATTACTTTAATAGTCAGCACACCATATCGAGCAATATAATATGAAATGAACGGAGTAAGTAATATGAAATAGAGGCGTATTTAACATTGGACTTCCCGCTTCAAGCGGTAGAATATGAAATGAAAGGAGTATGTAATATGAAATGGAGCAAGTATTTAATGGGGCACTAGAAATGAAATGGAGGAGTATATTATAGTAGTCCGCTCATCACATATATCGAGCAGTAGAATATAAAGTGGATGTATTAAATATAAAACTGAAAGAGAATATAATAGTTGGGGCAATAGAAAATGAAATGGAGGGTTTAAGCAATACGGAGTGGAGGAAGTATATATTTAATAGTCGGCTGAATGTATCGGGCAATAGTTAATTTCCTGCCAATAGATAAATACTCCTATATTGCTATATGTGGTGTCAAATGAATGATAGTATGTCCATTGAATCGAGAATCATGACACCAAGAATCATTTAGCCTTCACATTTGCTTCGTCCATCCACCTCTATTTAAGCACGATCGAAGAAGCATCAGATCCAAACCAAGAAATCGAGTAGTTGTACGGTTAGAAACAAGCTGTCTCATCCAGTGGCACTTCTCAAAACAAAGGCTGCAATGCCTCTGTTCATGGTGGCCACCGTGATCATGGCGGTGGCACTTTCACCTTGCTTCGCTCAAGGAGGCAGTGAAGCATGTGCATGTACTTTAACTACTTTGTTCTTATCATATTACACGTCGGCATGATTTGACTTTGATCATCGCTCTCTCATGCATTTTGCAGATCAGTGCCAAAAGATGCCAGGATGCACTCTTGACAAGTGCAACGAGTTATGTGTCTCGTTGGGGCTTGCTAAATTTCCAGCATTTTGTAACGACAGTTCATTAGGTTTTCAAGTGTGTTGCTGCACAGTCAATTGTAAATTGATTCCTCCTCTTTGAGAGGTTGAAACCACAACTTTTCTTTGTATTGTATAAAAAATAAACAAAGATAGGAAGTCAACCAATCATTATGACCCTTGGACTGCATGTGGACAGATCAATCGAAACAATGAAAAACTGAATCAAATTTATTTCTATCTTGTCCATTCTGTCTACACAATAAATCAATTGAAACATTGTGGTAGCGAGGATACTCATTTTAAGGTTTTTTTTTCTGTGGTGAAGAAATGTTTTGACAACGCGATTAGCCATTGCGTCAGGCGATACCCTTTTTGATGTTGCTGAACTTAGCCGATCATATGAGACACATATGAAAGTGGGCGGGTTCGACGGGCAGCCAGGCAATCCACGATAGTAAAAAAAGTTTCACAATGGTTTAGTTTTCACGACACCTTTGTTTATACTGTGATTAGCTATCGTGTGGTGCGTTGCACTTGGCTGGAAGGTTTTGGGCTCGTCCTATCTTTTTTTCCCGGGAATATTAGGCCCTCTATTTTATCCTCATCTATCTTTCTCGTTTTTTCCACAGCATCATACTGGCCGTGCTTCGCCTCCCAGAATCCCCCCTCACCTTCCTTTTCGCCTGCTCGTCCGTCCATGGCATCCAGCGGCAAGGCCGCCTGCCGACGAAACCGAGGACACCACCGGCCGCCTGGCCCCAAGTCCGCCGCAGCAGAGGGCAACAAGTTGGGAACCCCACATCTGCCAGAGAAGAAGCGGGGCTTCCTTTGGCATGCTGGAAATCATTCGGCCCCAGCGGCCAGCCTTGGCACCGGAGTTCGTTACTTCCCTGCAGCCGCGGGCGAGGCGCAGTGATGGACAGACCGCAGGGTATTGATCAGGCGTGCATTGTTTGTGTATTTCCCTCTTTTTTGTGTCTTGTACACCTTGTATGTTGCATTTGTATCTGATTCCAATGTTTTCATTGTTTCTCTTTTTGTTCTGTGTCATTGCATGATGAGCTATAATTGTTGCAAATCCTGTTAAGTAACCATAGTTGTTGAAGAACTTGTGCGCCTCATCTGCTGTGCTGAATTCCATACCCTCTTGTGGAATATACCGATTATCTATTTCTTCTGCTTTTTCTTGGCCTGATGTTATCTTTTCATTTTCCAAGAAGTTGTCAACATCTTCTTCCTCAAGCTGTTCTATCTCTTTTTGTCTTTTTCCAGTATCACTTGTTGCTGCATTTTCTTTTATAGCTTCTTCTTCCACTTCCTCTTGTTCCTCCTCTACTTCTTGTTCATATGCTTCTACCGGTAGTTTCACCTGTCACATCGGACTTTTAAATTTGATATGTTTTACATGAGTGTGCATTATACTCATATATACTAGGTGATACCCGCGCGTAGCTGCAGGATTTTTTGGTGAAATTTGGAAATAAAATGAATTTTGGAAGCAGAAACACTAAGATGATTTCTTCGTATTCTTATATGTTGAGAGAAATAGAAATCAATATTTTGTAGTGGGATTCTTGTATATAATTTAATATAGATATATAGAATTTTGTTAGATTGGATGATGCAAATAATTAAGATGATGTGGCTGCACCGCATGCGAGAAGTATATAGGCATGCGAGAAGTATATAGTTTAATACAGATATAGAATTAGACGGTGTAAACAATTAAGATGATGTGGCTGCACCGCATGCGAGAAGTATATAGTTTAATATTGATATAGAATTAGCAATCAACGCATCTTGATGGGCTGCTTAGTGGAGGATGACGTGGCGCGTTGAGGATTGAGAGAATTCCTTAGTGGGGAGCGCTAATATAGTTTTGTATGATGATTCACCAATATTACCTGACTTTCATGAATTTCTTTAAATAGGTCAATGTTCGAGTGCTCCTCAAAATCCTCATCTGTTGGATCTAAAACATCAAACTGTTGAAAAAAGGTTATTTTCTCTTTTTCATGTAGGCTGATAGTATTTGAAACATCAATCTATTGGAAACAGTAAAACTTTTTCCCTTCATGTCACCTTATTGTCGTTGAATGTTTCTTCTGTTAGAACTGAGTTTCTTGGGGTTGAGTTTCTCCCTCTCTTATCCTGCTTGTAGTGATGATCATATCATTCTGCAAAAATAATTTGTTCTGGTCATTGTGTTCTAAATTAACAATAAGATAATATATAAAATATTTATATAGATTAAAATTGTCTTAAATGTTGAAAGTGTCCTTTGTGAAATCGAAGTTGTCTTGGAGTTGACTTGTATTCTCAATTATCCTGCCAGTTGTATTGAGCCTGTTACTCTGCAACATGTTAAAAATATTTGTACAAATAATTGTTTGTCAAAATTTTATTAATCAGATGATAAGACAATAAAAAACTTTTTATGAAGAAGCGTACCTCAAAGATATCTGGTGATGTTAGAAGGCTAGTAAAACTGTTGATTGGTGTTTCGAGCAGATAATTTGACATTTCTATGTCATTTGGATTCCATATGTGTTGTGGTTCCATCATCTGCAGTAGCAATTGACTGCAGCTCATTTGTGTGATGTCAATTCATGATTCTTTAGGCTCAGTAGCATTTGAGTTTGTCATACATGATGTTGCATGTTCTGTCAAGAATTCTATCTCTTTTTTCTTTTGCAGTTGTATTGGTTTATTATGACTGGTGATTGTATATGAGGAAATCATAGTAGAAGCGGTAGAAGTGTGAAATCAATTTTGTCACTTACCTGTATTTTGCTGAATTTGAGTGCATAGTATGTCAACATGTTTACATGTGTGTTCTCCTTTCTGTAACCAACAAGATATCACAACATGGATGTGTTACTTCGTTTGTAAATGAATAATGTTGACATTTTAGCGGAGTACCTGTTCTTTGTTGCCCTTTTTGGTTTCTGATCTTTGCGTTTATGTGACTTGAATCGTTGTGCAGTTCTTCTCTTATCTCAACTGCTTCATGTGAAATGTCTCCTGTATTTAAGATTTCCAAATGAATGAAGATATGTTAGTACAGACCATAGAGCTATTTGACAGCATGCACATAAGGAGTAGAAATATTCAAAACAAATGTTGTGTACAAATGTTGTGTTATGTAACGAAATTAGTTTTAACACTTACCTGTGTTTTGGTATTGGAATTGAGTGCACTGTATGTCAGAATCTGCATATGTTTGTTCTTTTTCCTGCAGCCAACAGATGCAAGATGTCACAACATGGATTTGTTATATTTTTTGACTGAATGATGCTGATTATATAGATAAGTACTGTTCTTTGTTGACTTCTTCGGTTATTGTTCTTTGTCCCATCTAACTATATTGATATGTCCTATCTTCTGTTCTGTCAGCTGTTGGATGTGGAATGTTTCATATAATCATGAATTTCAGATGAATGAAGGTATGTAACACTGAAGCTTACAATTATGAGTTGTTTGATCTTTGAAACTGATGTATCTACTTTCTATTTTTCAGTTCATCCTTCTACAAATTCCATCAAGTTCTTTATGATTTTGAATCTACTCAGTGAATGGAAAGAAGATATGCAAACTTCAAAAAAAAAAATTGGATGTATTTTTGTACCTTTGGCCTTTTCTCACTCTTCTTGGATCTGATCTCTTTGCCTTGTCGCCGTCGCTGCTGCTTGGCATGCAGCTTTTTGTGCCGCCGCTGCAATTCCCACCTCCCCCATGTTTCTTTCTTCTGTTGCAAGTTGTATATCCTTTGTGTTTTTTTTTGGAAAAGGGAAGCTTTATTAATCTTAGACAATTACATCATCGAGATGATACAATTATATAAGATCCAACCCGGCCTCTGCATAACTAAGATGCACACAGCCAATGAAAAAAAATAAAAAATGAGAGCACCATGACCTAGCAAACTACCACAGGCGTCTTCATCTTCATACGCTTCACAAACCAAAGCAACTCTTGGACTTTGAAGTAGGCTCCCAACACAACGCCTCCAACGAGGAAACGACACGCGCACGTGCCGACGTTGTAATGACCCAACCAACTAAGACCAGATCAAATGTTTTCACGAGGGAGTAATTCATCTTAATCCAAACAATGCCTTCAACAAGGTCACTGCCAGGCTCAACCAATTAAGGTCAGACCTAGGAATTTCTTCCCGGAACCGGTGAATTAGTAGCAACTACCACCACGACCAAGTCACACCGTGTTGCTTCCCCCTTCTTACCAGGCCAATGCTTCCATATAGACCAGCCCTAACCCACTTTAAACGGCCACGAACTCCAAATCCGGTAGACCATCTGAATTCGTAACCTAAGATACCATGCTACAAAGTAACCGCTGGGTACCATGCATAATCCATCAGGAATAAATTGCAGATGAAATCCATCTTTGAGTAGGAGAATCCGTGAATGAAGCCAAGGTGACTCATGTCTCTTGGTCTATATGAAAAGAAAGGTGAAATTGAAGATGTCATCACCAGATG
Organism: Echinochloa crus-galli; assembly: GCA_900205405.1. Classification (NCBI taxonomy): domain Eukaryota; kingdom Viridiplantae; phylum Streptophyta; class Magnoliopsida; order Poales; family Poaceae; genus Echinochloa; species Echinochloa crus-galli. The sequence goes on from OAMR01000042.1 coordinate 1,708,152, forward strand.
TAGGATCTATGCTTATTTGTATCAAATTCCTTCTACAAATTCTCCCACTTTAACATCCTTGTGCCCACTGTACAATGCATGTAATCAAGCTAGTTGTATAGAGACTTTCTTGTGTGTATGAACTTTAGGATCCTTTTATATTATTGAAGCTGACTCACCGTTCTTGTTAAAAAATCACTGGCTTAATCACTAAAAGTTATCCTGATACTTACCATTTCTATATTCATTCCTTTTCTTTTCCTGCATTCCTAGGTCAATCAGCATACGTCTAACAGTGCTAAGAAGGTCAATCCTCTAGAAAAAAAGATCCCTCAAAACAAACATTACAGGCAGTTCATATATATATATATATATATATCCTTTGTGTACATGTTTCTTTTTCTGGGCTTGGACCTTTTGGGCATTATGTGATGCTCAGCCTGTTCGGATGATTGGAATCCTTAATGGATTTCGGGTTGTTGATGGACTCGTTCTGTAGAATCAAATATGACAGATTTGTTTTGTAGAAATCTGTCAGATTTCGATTGCATATGTGTTAGTATCTCATTTGTTAAAAAGTGACAGATACGGAGAGCACAAATCTGTCAACACATGACTAGATAGTCCCATTAATAAATTGATAGTATCAGCCTTTCTTATGCAGACATGAGCCTTTGAGAGGAACTTCTGAATTTTTATCAGACCAGACCTATAAATTTCAGCACTTTACTAAAACAATTACATAGCACACGAATAGGCATGCTTACCACAAATGTCCGCATTACATATTTGTTTATATACAGATCGAGCTAAAAGATTTTCATGGTGGAAAGCCTAGACGGCAGATCCACGACGTACGGAAAACCGTCCAACTTATTTCTTCTAATCTTTGCATATCTCTCTCAGTCTCTCGTATCCATGTCCAGCACAAAGCGCAAATCTCCCAGTCGAAGCAATGCGACCCCGCTCCTCTGATCACCGATGCCCTGCACCGCAATCCTGTCGTCGTCCTCATCCTCCGCCTGCCACCAACCCGACAGCGACCGCAACGTCGCCAACGTGACCACCTTGGCTCGCCGGGACCATCCGTCTCCCGGCGACATCACCCACGAGCACACCGTGAAGCCACTGTAGGGCCCAAACAAGCGCAGTTTCCCGTCCGCCGTCGACCCGAGCTGGACCGGGGCCGGTGGCGAGCTGCTTGCAGCGCCTCGGGAGCTGAATCCTCCCCACGGTTGCTTTGACGACGTCGTAGGTGAGGACGCCCTCCTTCACGAGCCAGTGGACCACGCCGCCGAGGACCACCGCGTCGTCGTCACGGTCGAGCTCCGCGGTCCCCGTCAAAGGCACGGCGTGCGTCGCCGCCGCGCCCCACTTGCCTCCGGCGTCCGAAGACAAGGTCCGCACACGGATGGACATCCTCGAGAGGTCGCCGTCGTCGAGCTCCGTGGCGAGCAGCAGGAAGGAGCAGCTGATGCCGTCGGCGGCGGCGGTGAGCAGGACGTACGTGTAGCTATCAAGGTGGCTGTCCGGCGGCGAGGGGAGCTAGGAAGGTTTGGGCGCCGGTCATGGGGTCGTAGACGCACAAGTCGCGCGCGCGCTCCTGGCTCCGGCGCCGCCACTCGCAGTATGTGTCCCGGCGCTCCAGTAGGACGAGCCCGCCGCGGGACGCGTCAGGGCCGCGTACCGCTGCTGCAGCAGGTCGGCGGCGGCGCCGCGCGACACGAAGGGCGCCAGGGTTCTCTTCGCGAAGGACGCGGCGGCCGGCGTCGCCGGGTGGACGAGGGAGAATTTACATTTCTCGCCGAGGAATCCGAGCAGCCTGGGGGCACGATGCTGCCGTCGTCCGGCGCTCCGCCGCAGCAGACGCGGCGGAGGAAGGCGGGGCTGACAATCTCGCGTCGGAGGGGCTTGCACGCGGCGGCGCACCGGAAGAGGGTGGCGGCGTCCGAGCGCGCGACGATCTCCAGCAGGAGCTCCACCGGGACCATCGCGGCGACACGTTCGGCCGGTTATCCCCCTTAGCCGTACAGACCATCGGGAGCCGTCCACGTCAACGATGACCAAGCGACAACCATGAACGACACGTGGACGACCGCCAACTCATCCTGGACTGAAGCCACGTCACCCTGGGCCCAAACAACGCGAAGTCCAAACACCAGAAAGCAACCCAGGGGGGTCCAGGACAAGAGGCGGTGCTGGGGAGGCCGGCCACGGGCCAGGTCCAGTTCGGCCGAACTCCCCAGTTCAGCCGAACCGTCCCCAGCACCAGCAACCGTCTCTCAGGCCAAATCCTGGCCCTTGGTGGCCAGGTCGGTGCATCTGAGGGTTCGGCCGAACCGCCTGGTTCGGCCGAACCGCCTGGTTCGGCCGAACCGACCTTCTTCGCCCGAATCAAGGGAGGATATGCTCCGGTGCCTTGGCGGTTACCCAACTACTGGTTCTTCGATCTTGCTTGATACTGGAGGTGAATTGTCACCAAGAGTATTGACAAGGTTGCTTGCTCTTGCTAGCAGAGTAAGTAGTCGTTGCCTAGTGTAGGAGTGGTTTCTAGACTAGTCGGTGGGCTTAGTTTATTTCCGTCGCAACGGAGGTGGTAGCCGGGAGGTGGTGACAGCCCTTTCGGTCTTCGTAGCCCATCACGTTAGTTCCGGTCCGTAGGATCCCCCAGTGTGGAGGTGGTGGCACTCCTTCTCATCCCTTTCTGCGTGTCATAGGTTCCATTGTCCCGAAGCTAAGACAATAGAGTTATCCCAGATCTGCTAGTGCTGGCTCTGTAGCCACTGTACCTCTAAGCTAGTGTGACATAGGTAGATAAAAGTATCCAGGAGTCCTCTATCTCTTCGCGTTGTCCTCCCAGCTATCTATTCCTTCTCTCCCTTACCTGAGTATCCCATGAGCTGTGTGTTCGGTATATCCACTCTTATCCAATACCGTTATCCCCTATCTTGTTTAGTCGTGTACCCCTCTCTGATAGTCTCGAATATCTGTTCACTAGTGCTCTTGCCAAAGCTTCCCTGCGGAAATATAAATTACGATACCTCGGGATACTCCCAGGTGAAGTGCTACAGCGGTAATTCTGTGCGCTTGCAGAATATTCCCATATTTTACTAGCCATAAGGAAAACCACTGAAACACTCCTTACCCCAGTACCAGGATTCTCAATTCTGATATTGGATCGTAAGAAGTGCCAACAGATGCCTATTATAAACTGCCTATGATGTTTTTTAGGGGGATCTTTAAACGCAATAAATAAATAAAAATAGGGATAAAATTGATGATTTGCTGAGTGTTACACTCGGCAAATGGCGTGTTTGCCGAGTGTATTGACCTTAACACTCGGCAAACAGGCTGTTTCTGTCATTTCTGGAACAAACATTGCCGAGTGTTAAGGCTTTGCCATGTGTTTTTGCCTTAACACTCGGCGATGTGTTTTTACCTTAACACTCGGCGAAGAGGCACTCTTTGCCGAGTGTTAAAGCCCTGACACTCGGCAAACAGGCTGCCAAGGGCCTGCCCCAAACCAGCCTTTGCCGAGTGTCGCACTCAGCAAAGGCTGGGGTCTTTGCCGAGTGCGGCACTCGGCAAAGGCTGGTTAGGGGCAGCTCTGGACAGCCTCTTTGCCGAGTGTCAGGGCCTAACACTCGGCAAAGACCCCAGTGTTTGTCAAGTGTGGCACTTTGCAAAGACTCCGGTGTTTGCCGAGTGTGGCGCTCGGCAAAGACTCTGTTAGCACTAACAGACGGCCGCGAACGCCGCCGTGCCGTCCGCGGCCGTCCGTTAGTGCTTTATTTTGCCGAGTGTCTGCTTCTGCCCTCGGCAAAGCCTTTGCCGAGTGCCCGACAAAAGACACTCGGCAAAGGGGCTGTTTGCCGACACGCAAACAGGCTGTTTCTGTCATTTCTGGAACAAACATTGCCGAGTGTTAAGGCTTTGCCATGTGTTTTTGCCTTAACACTCGGCGATGTGTTTTTACCTTAACACTCGGCGAAGAGGCACTCTTTGCCGAGTGTTAAAGCCCTGACACTCGGCAAACAGGCTGCCAAGGGCCTGCCCCAAACCAGCCTTTGCCGAGTGTCGCACTCAGCAAAGGCTGGGGTCTTTGCCGAGTGCGGCACTCGGCAAAGGCTGGTTAGGGGGAGGCCCTAAGCAGCCTCTTTGCCGAGTGTCGGGCCTTAACACTCGGCAAAGATCCCAGTATGACACTCGGCAAACACTCTGTCAGCACTAACAGACGGCCGCGAACGCCACCGTGCCGTCCGCAGCCGTCCGTTAGTGCTTTATTTTGCCGAGTGTCGTCTTCTGCACTCGGCAAAGCCTTTGTCGAGTGCCCGACAAATGACACTCGGCAAAGAGGCTGTTTGCCGACACGAGCTATGCCGAGTTCCCTTTGCGCAAAGCTTTTGCGAGTGTATATCACCCGCTGTAAGCTATATTTTGGTTCAAATTACTGTGAAAACTATGTTAATTGGGCTAATATCCCCTTCAGAAAATTTATTAGTTTTATTTCTCCAAACACAAATGGAGTTTTACTTCAGCTTTTTTTTTGCCTTAACACTCGGCGATGTGTTTTTACCTTAACACTCGGCGAAGAGGCACTCTTTGCCGAGTGTTAAAGCCCTGACACTCGGCAAACAGGCTGCCAAGGGCCTGCCCCAAACCAGCCTTTGCCGAGTGTCGCACTCAGCAAAGGCTGGGGTCTTTGCCGAGTGCGGCACTCGGCAAAGGCTGGTTAGGGGGAGGCCCTAAGCAGCCTCTTTGCCGAGTGTCGGGCCTTAACACTCGGCAAAGATCCCAGTATGACACTCGGCAAACACTCTGTCAGCACTAACAGACGGCCGCGAACGCCACCGTGCCGTCCGCAGCCGTCCGTTAGTGCTTTATTTTGCCGAGTGTCGTCTTCTGCACTCGGCAAAGCCTTTGTCGAGTGCCCGACAAATGACACTCGGCAAAGAGGCTGTTTGCCGACACGAGCTATGCCGAGTTCCCTTTGCGCAAAGCTTTTGCCGAGTGTATATCACCCGCTGTAAGCTATATTTTGGTTCAAATTACTGTGAAAACTATGTTAATTGGGCTAATATCCCCCTTCAGAAAATTTATTAGTTTTATTTCTCCAAACACAAATGGAGTTTTACTTCAGCTTTTGTTTGGTGATAGTAAACATGCATCATATATTATAAGTTTTCATTTTTATTTTTTGTACAATTTTCTATCATATCGTTTGTTTATTATAAGATGTCATAGCTTGAGCAATAATAATGAAAATTATAATATATTTTTTTAAAAATAAGTTATGATATCACTCCATGATATTTCAATCGGTAATTGCTAGGATTAGGGTGTCCGACGCTCCATACAAACATCGGACGCTTCGGGCTCCACGCGCCTGCTCGCCCGTGATAAAAACAACCGACCCATCTAGCATATGGTGGGCCCCAACATCCTTATCTCTTTTCCATGGTGTTTTATTTTTGTGAGGCGAGCGGTGATGTCGCCGCTGCTGCAGGCGGCGCCGCTCCTTCACGCGCCGCCGCCGCTCCTCCACGCGCTGGCATGAAGCTCCTCCGCGCGCCATCGTGTAGCTCCTCCGCGCGCCGCCGCGCCACCGCGAAGCTCCTCGGCGCGTCATGAAGCTCCTCCGCCATGAAGCTCTGCCGCGCCCCTCGACGCGCCGCCGGCCATCTCCTCCGCGTGGCGCACCTGCTCGCCATCCTCCTTCTCGTCATTTCTCCGCGTCGTCGGCGCCATCTCTCCTCCGCGTCGATCTCCGCCGCTTCGAGCGCCTCCTCCGTGACGCTGCCCCTCCTGTGCGTCGTTGCCGTCGCCCCTCCTCCTCATCGAGCTCCCCCGCTTCGTCCTCATCCTCCTCCGCGTGGCCATGGCGTGTGGCAGGTAGGTTTTGGTGCATGCTGCTAGGGTTGCTCTCCATGTTGCAAGAGTATGTTTCACGTGTTTCGGATGTTCAAGAAAAACATTGCAACTGTTTGATATTAATGTTGCAAGAATAGATCTGAAATATTCTAGGGTTTCGCTCCATATTGCAACAGCATGTTTCACGTGTTTCAGATGTTTCCGAAGAATGTTGCAACTGTTTGATGTGAATGTTGCAAAAATAAATCTGGGATGTTGGGATGTTGCATATGTTTCACACGCATGCTGCGTGGCTGAGAGTCGGGGGCGCATGTTTCTAGTGTTACAAACGATGACTATTTATGTTGCAAGTGTTTCATTCGGATGTTGCATGTGTGTGATTTTATGATGTTGCGTCAAGTGATTTTTAATGTTGCATCAAGTGATTTATGACGTTGCATTTGTGTCTATTTATGAATTTAGATGATGTGATTACCTTTCTTTTGCGTTGGAGTGAGTCAAGATGTTAGTATTCTTTTTAGTTTTGCAATAAGTGAATTTACGTGTGGAGATTACTTTATTTTTATGTTGTGCATAGTCAATTTGGATGTTGCAATAACTTTTTCACCATGAAAGTATTTTAACTAAAATGTTGCGTGAAACATTAGCATATGTTGCAGTGGGATGTGATATACATATTTTAGAAACTTAAATTTTTTTATGTTGCACGTAACACGAGGCACATGTTTCAGCGGGAATTATTGTACCCTGTTTAACTGTTCTGACAGCTTTTATGTTGCATGTAACACGAGATACATGTTCCGGTGGGAATTGTTGTGCTTTGTTTGACCATCCGACGCTAGCGTCCGGATCGGACGTCCGGGCGCTAGCAAGACCGTATTTTAATTTAAATTCAACTCTTGCATGGAGAAAAAAATTGTTAGTAAAGGTACCAATTAATTTAGATAGTTTAGCGGCTATCTAAATTTTGTTCATAGTCGAGGGGAGTAATTTAAACTTGTTCTTAAATTATATAACATAGGTTAACGCTCTATTTGGCCACACACACGCACACAACGGCAGCTATAACCGAAAAGTTTCATTGCTATGAATTTACAATCAGTTGACGATGACATGTCTGGGTGTGAACCTGATCTGGATATGTTTCGGGCGCTAGGCGTGCCGATTATAGAAAAACAAGTCTTGCACTTGCTTTGCAGATGGGTAGTGTCAGATCAATGCTATTAATAATATACTCCGTAGGAATTACGAATTAGTAACTTTATGGAATCAACTAATTAAATTCCATACTAATAATTTCGTTGATGAAACACAGCAACCATGATATTGATATGCATGAATATGCATGCAAAAGGGTCAGAAGGTTTTCATGGTGGATAGCCGTGAGTAGATGTCGTCCACCTCATACGGGATCCCCGACACTTTCTTTCCAGCAATCCTGCGTATCTTCTCGGTCTCCATGTCGAGCAGAAAGATGTCCTGGCAACCTCGTCGTCGCAAGTCCGGCAGCCACAGCAGCACCACTCGGCTCCTCTTATCGCCGATGACCTTCACCTTTACCCCCTACCGTTGATCAAACCCATTCCCAGCCTCGTCCTCGAGCTCCCGCTCCTCCAACAGCGGCCGCAGGATCGGCGCCGTGTCCACCTCCGCTTGCCATGCCCACGCGCCGTCCGACCGCACCCAAAACGACACGGCGAACCCACGGGCGCCGAACAAGCTCAGCTTCCCGTCCGGCGATGACCCCAGGTAGATTTCCCCACAGTAGAACCCGAGGTCCTTTGGAATCTCGATCATCCCCACCGTCTTCGTGCCGACGGCGTCGTAGGTGAGGACGTCGTAGCCGTCCATGCCAGTTATAAGCCAGTGGACCACGCCGCCGAGGACGACGGCGCCGTCGTTGCGGTCACTACTAGAAATGTTAATATGTATGACGTTTAGTTTTCGTCATAGTAGACCTCCAATTCATCTTTAAAAAATTAGACCTCCAATTCATCTTTAAAAAATTTCTATGACGAATTAATGACGAAATGTCATTCGTCGAAGACGGAGCGTCAAGTTTGTTTGTCCGAGACGAAAAGACATATTTCGTCATAAAACACGCTGTTGTTCAATGACGAAAACCACTTGCCGCCTGATTTTTGTCACAGAAATTTTCATCGACGTGGCACGGTCCACGCTGGCAGCTGATGTGGATCGGTCAACGTGGCATGGTCCACGTTGGCATGTGAGGTGGCGGCTGACGTGGCAGCTGACGTGGCGACCCATGTGGCCGAATCGCGCAGCAGACGTGGCTCATTCTGGTTGGACCACGTGGCGCGTTCTGGTTGGACCACGTGGCGCGTTCTGGTTGGACAACGCGGCGGGTTCTGGTTGGTCCACGTGTCGCGCTCTGGTTGGTCCACGTGTCGGGTTCTGGTTGGTCCACGTGTCGCGTTCTGGTTGGTCCACGTGTCGCGCTCTGGTTGGTCCACGTGTCGGGTTCTGGTTGGTCCACGTGTCACGTTCTGGTTGGTCCACGAGCCTCGTTCTGGTTGGTCCACGTGTCGCGTTCTGGTTGGTCCACGTTTTGCATTGTGGTTGGTCCACGTGGCTCGTTCTGGTTGGTCCACGTGGCTCGTTCTGGTTGGTCCACGTGGCACGTTCTGGTTGGTCCACGTGGCTCGTTCTGGTTGGTCCACGTGGTGCATTGTGGTTGGTCCACGTGGCTCGTTCTGGTTGGTCCACGTGGCACGTTCTGGTTGGTCCACGTGGCTCGTTCTGGTTGGTCCACGTGGTGCATTGTTGTCGCTCCACGTGGTGCGTTTCCTGATGCCAGTTTATGTCTGGTTTCAAGGCCCATTTGAGATCATACAACCAGAACAGGCCCATTTCACATAGAAATTATCATACAACCATACACAGAACAAGCCAATTTCACACAAAAGTTCACATATAATTTAGCACACAGAAGTTCACCATACACAGATGTTCACCATACCATCGAGTGGTAGACAGAGAGTACATGACCACAGAAGTTCACAAGTTCACAACACAAAAGTTACCATTCAAGTTCACAAGTTCCCATCAGGTGTTCAAGACCAGCATAGTAGATGACCATAGTAGATAACCAACATTCAAGTTCAAGTTCACCATCCCATCAGGTGTTCAAGACTGAGAAGAGTTACCATTCAAGTTCAAAATCCTCCTAAGCAGCATGTTGTTCTCTTCATATTTCTGTTTCAACTCATCAAAATCCCTCTGGGTCTTTGCCTGCACTTGCTGTGCTGCTTCAGACTTCTTCTTCAGCTCATCGACTTCTTGATGGAGAATAGTGGAAGCTTGTTTTGCAGCAGCAAGTTCTTCCCTAAGAGCCTTCTCAGTCGAGGTCTCTGGTCTGTTCGAATTCACTGGTACACCAATATTCTTCAGAAATGAGAAAGCTATACATGATCTTATTAATCTAGAACACTTGACATTGGTGGCTGCCCATCAGCAACAGGTTCTCTCTGCATAGTTTCCATAGTAGACTGAAAAAACCAAGTACTGGACATTAGCTCAGTGTTATATAATGAAAAGATTGAAAATCTAAGGAAAGAAAAAACAAGTCATTAACTCAGGAACAAGAAGTATAAACCAACCACAGCCACAAGAAAAGCAGCAGTTCTCAGCTTCAATTTGTAATCGAAAGTTGAAACATGACATAATTTTTACTCAAGCAAGTGCAGGACATGCCAAATCAATATCAGAGTATTAGGGACATCTACAGAGCAATCTTCCTGTAAATCTGGGTAATAATCATGCAGCAACCAACAACGCTACCATCAATTGCACGTATTTCAGGATCAACATAGATACTATTCACTTCATGCAAGCAGATCGACCATTTGGCCAGAGAAAGAGAAATGACAGGCAAATCAGGGTGTGATATTCATTCACTTCTGCTAGAACCAAAAATGAGCTGAGATAAGTAACTTCTTATTACTATAATTTTAGAACAAGCTTTTGCTAGAACCTACATATAAGTTTACAGTTTTTTTAAATTTCATATCAGCCTAGAACCAATATCTCAACAGAATATCCTACATGTTCATGCAGTGCATTCAGACAGAGAGATAGAAAACGGACTACGGCAAAGCAAAATCTGAGAGAGATAGAAAATGGACTATGGCAAAGCAAATCTGCTGGCACAACAATTTATTTATGCACAACAGAATGCAGGGCAGTTAAGTAAGAATATCAGGGACTTACGACAGCTTGTTTCGCTGCATCACTCATGCCCTTTTTGCTGCTGGTATGGCAGACCTTGAAGGCTTCTACTGCATCAAGTCCTTCATCCAGTACTTCAACTTCGGATTCATTAATTCCTGCTTCCATGTTCTTCTTCTGGGTCTGTTTCAGTTGTCACACAAACAACAAATAAATATAGTATCCACTCTATTCCACAAATGTAGCTAGAAAATACGTATGGGAGCAGATCACTTACATAGGCGTGCAATTGAGCAACATAGCAGCGCGATCCAGTAGCATGAGGCAGCTTAACCATACCACGGTTCTGTTTGTTCTGATCACAAACAGCCTATAAGGGACGCTACAGTTAGTCTCCATCACTGTTATTAAATGTAAAGACTATGTGATAAGAGAGCATATACCTTGTTCTTTGGGTCTGACCACTTAGCGACAAGTTTAGACCACTGCTCATCAGTCATACTAGTAACAGGGGACGTTGTGGGAACTTGATTAGCTGGGACGCCATTGAAGTAGGCCTGCTTCAGCAAGTGTCGATTCTGCCGTATCCTTGACTGGAACACATTGATGCATGCTTCTTTCGTTGCCTTGTTATCGATGTCAATGGCTAACCTCCCCTGTTGATGTGAATTGAAACCATTACTGCATTAGACGAGGGCATGATAGAGTTGAATATAGTTAAAGAGTGTAAAACAATACACTTACAGCTAGCATGCCCACAAACTCCTAGGTACTACATAGATATCAAACTGATTGTTAGGATTCATGAAATACTAAAAATACTAGATATAGGATCCATCTATAACCAACCTTCATTATCGGGGAGTTCTTGATGTTCGCTCTGATCGGACTGGGTTTGGTGCCTTGACTGCTCTTCACCATACGACCAATCCATGAAAGGGCTAGTGGGCCTGTTCACATCTTCACCAGTATGGTTATCTTCAACTGGAGGCAATTCTTCATGCATAGAAACGCCAGCTGCTTGCTCTTGCGTCAGTTGCCTTTTTGCTGATCTGGTGGAAACCCCTTGGGCCACCTCCGCTGGTCCATTAGGCCGCACTCTCTTTGACTGCCTTCCTCCTGGAGCCATATTGGAACCTTTTCTGGTCCTCTTGGTAGTAACCTTCCTTTTTATCCTAGTAACAGGAGACTGTTGAACAAACAAAAAAAGGTGTAAGCATGTGAACTAACTAATAAAAAATGCATCAGAACAATAGCATCCATGTAAATATATAGCACCCAAACAAAGATAGAAGAAGCACCTCAATTATTGCTAGGGGTACAGGCTGATCATCTAAATCTGTATCATCACCTCCCTGAATACCCTCTTCTGCTTCAGGGAGATACTCTGATGAATCAGAACTTTCGTTGTAACTACACTGCTTGCTTGACTTTTTTTGCCTTTGTAGTTTTTGTTGATAAATTAAAAGATGATGCAAGAACATTGATGCCAAGTTCTTGCATTCTTCTAACATTCTCCGCGATGTTTGCTTCACGCTGTCTCTCGTATTCATATAGTGGAGTTTCTTACATGTGAACAATTTTAACCATCAGAATACAAAACTAATGCTATTGTCACCGGAAATGTAACTAAGGTCTAAACTATAAATGTTAAAATCATATGCTATCCTCTGATCCTTATACAGCTACAGCTACACTACCATCCTATGCTATTTTAACCCTACCTGTGAACAGTTTATATACCATGAGCCATACACAAATGAAAAAGGAACAGAACACAACACCTGTCATCCTCACATACGCATGAAGAAGGAACACAACACAACACCCATGATAACGCATCAACAAATTCTTGTTGAGGAGTAAACCCAACAATTCACCTAGTGACCTACTATTAAAATGCCAAATAGGACCACAAACATGTAGTACCATGAGTAGTTATGCTGCAGATACTGACAAACCAACTCTAAATCTATAGGACTATATAGATCGTATACAGACGGGTAAGTCCAGTGCTCATCGGCGTGGTGCGGATCCGGCGCGGCGCTGCTCGTCGGCGTGGTGCGGATCCGGCGCGGCGCTGCTCGTCGGCGTGGTGCGGATCCGGCGCGGCGCTGCTCGTCGGCGTGGTGCGGATCCGGCGCGGCGCTGCTCGTCGGCGTGGTGCGGATCCGGCGCGGCGCTGCTCGTCGGCGTGGTGCGGATCCGGCGCGGCGCTGCTCGTCGGCGTGGTGCGGATCCGGCGCGGCGCTGCTCGTCGGCGTGGTGCGGATCCGGCGCGGCGCTGCTCGTCGGCGTGGTGCGGATCCGGCGCGGCGCTGCTCGTCGGCGTGGTGCGGATCCGGCGCGGCGCTGCTCGTCGGCGTGGTGCGGATCCGGCGCGGCGCTGCTCGTCGGCGTGGTGCGGATCCGGCGCGTCGCTGCTCGTCGGCGTGGTGCGGATCCCGGGCGGCGCTCCTCGTCGGCGTGGTGCGGATCCCGGGCAGCGCTCCTCGTCGGCGTGGTGCGGATCCGGGGCTGCGCCCCTCGTCGGCGGGGGAGAGATGGGTGGAAGGCGGGGCTGTTTCAGTCCGCCGGGAGAGCTAGGGTTCAAGGATAGAGGAGAGGAGAGGAGGGGAAGGACTGATATTTTGATGCCGAGCGCGCGAGGAGGTAAATTGTCGTTAATGCCCTTGCGCTGCAAGTTGAATATTTCTAAGCTCTTCTTTGCACCGAGGGCAAAAGAGACTTTTCACGTCTAAAAATTTCAGTGGCCACTCTTTCAGGCGTGATTGAGCAGCGTTGGATGCCAGATCAACGGTGGGGATGGATGGTTAAGTGCCTAAGTTAGTTTTGAGCGAATATTTATAAACTTTTGAGCTTTTGAGCTTTCGAATTTTGAACTTTTGATCTTTGAACTGATAGCACAGAAGTTGTATTCTAAGATTTTCAGCTTTTTTTGGACAGATTTGCTATTTTGTATCATTAAAATGATTTTCTGCATTTTTAGGGAATATACTCCAAATTTGAACTATGTGTACCTCAAATAAATTTTAAAAAATGCAGAAAAAATATACTTGGGCTCGTACATGACATTGCAACCCATGCCTTTAAGATAAGGGACAAATTCATTTGCCTTATAGAGACAATAGCCGGCGCGGCGGTGCTCGTCGGCATGGTGCGGATCCTGTCTAAATTTAGTTAGAAAATTCTATAGACTGAGTTGACAACATATTTTTGGTCCATAATGTTGTCATAAAAATTTCAAATAGTTTCGATGTAGTCGTTGTATACGTTGCTCACAAATCAATACACATATGACATAGTTTCATATAACTTAAGTCTAGACTTTGAGATTTCAAGACGTAATAACACTCTCCAATTCATATGCACCTTAGACTTGAAGACAACTTTATATTGACCCTAACATCATAAAATATGAAGTTACATTACTAATTATTACGCATCAACATGTTATTCTACTATATATTTAAATGGAAGGAAATTAGTTATTTGAAAAGATCAATGAAAAATTAATTAACATACAAAAGATCATCATAAATATACAGATGTTGATTTTAGAAAAATTCAGGAAAAAAAACACTAGATTTAGAGTTCATATGAGAGAGAAAAACCAATCACAAGTTTTTGTTTCGGATTAAAAAGAGAAATGTGAAATATAACTGTGTTCTTGGGCTGTGGCACATGTAATCGTCACTAGATTAATAAATACCTTCGTTACCTTGAATTATCACACCTGAACCGATGCCGTAGTGGTAAGTGATCTATTTTCCTACCACGAGGTCCTGGGTTCGATCCTTGGTGTTTCACCATTTTTTTTTGTTATTTTCTAAACAAAATGGCAAAAAAACCCACAAAAAGGCGTCAGATCCGGCTTCGAACGCCAGACCATCCTCTTATCAGCATAGGGAACAAACCATTGTGCTAGTATAGTATTTTCGTTTACAGTTACCCCACTACACCTTATCTATGTATTCTTCCCATAAGACTGGCCAGTGAACACAAGACCCCCCACTCCGCCGCCGTGAACCCCCATCTTCTCTTCTTCCTCTTCTTCTCCACTCCTCCACTCCGCCGCCGTGACCCCATCTTCTCCTCTTCTTCTCCTCCACTCCGACGCCGCGCCCCATGGATCGAACCGATCCGCGCGTGCTCGGGGCCAGGCTCGGGCCAGGCGCGTGCCCGCGGGCCAGTGGCAGCGGGCGGTGTGGCGACGCCCCGGGAGCCATCGGAGGCCGCGGCCGGGAGCCATTGTTGCTGTCCACGATCATCCTCCTGTTGGCCCGGGAGCCATCGGCGGTGTCGAAATCATCGATCTGACGACCTCAAGCACTGAAGAGGAAGGGGGAGGAGAAGTAGAAGCACAGGTACTAGCACAGGTATTAGCCATGCGCGATTTCAATTTTGTCTGTGAAAAGAGAATGTGGTTGTCCATTTGTGCTTGCAGTTGCATACACATGTACTTGTTTTAATGTTGCTGCCCGTGTATGCACATGCATTTTGGCATAGTGTTGTTTGTAATTTAGGTGCTGGTGCATCAGATTGAAAATAATTGCTTCAATTTAGGAATGACATGTGTTGTTAGATTGTGTGGTATTGGATTGGTAGGGAGATTATTAGCCCATTTACCTGGAGTTTCCAGTCCTTACGCGCATATACAATTGAACCAACAGGGATTGAACTTCCCGATGAAATACCATCAACCATTGCTGCGTTAACCAGTTAATAATTCAGTCTATTTGCTTCAAGTGAGATGCTTTCAACAGTATGTTCTTCTTGTGTTCATCTTCTGAATTTCATGTTCCATGTGTGGTTTGGTTCCTGGGCCGCCAGTATTCTCATGTGTTGCATCAGGAATGGCTATTTTTAGTTAATTAACCACCTTGAATTTTACATCTTGCAGGCTGGCACTAGCTTCGGGGATTTGCACAATGCATTAGCTGCAACAAGGTTGAAGATCAGTATATTTGAAGAACGGCTTGCAAAGGAAAAGGCTAGGAAGAAGACTAGGAGGCAGGCAGAGGCAGAGGTGAATATTCTTATACTTGAAGCTGAGCTTGCAAAGGAAAAGGAGATGGAGGCTGAATTTCAGCATGCACTGATAGATATGTCCAAGAAGGCAAGAAACATCTAGTGGAGGGAAGCATGCTGTAGATGTGTCACAGAAGTTGTAATTGGCCTTTTGGTGCTCTAGTTTTATGTCTTGACCTTTTGGTGCTAGTGATCTAGCAATGTAAGACATGGTATTAGCTACTGCCTTCTATGTGAAATGAAACTCTCTAGTGCTCTGTCTTGTGTTCCTTTTGCGAATTTGTGTATGAAAAGTTCAGTGTATGAAACGTTCAATGTATGAATCTCAGATGATGTGAAATGAGCAGTTTGCTTTTGAGTAATCTGAATCTCTGATGATGGAGAGCAACTGTACTCTGAATTTCTGCCATCAGAGTACTCTGTATCTGAATCTTTGGAGTAATCTGAATCTCTGAATTTCTGATTGCTGCAAACATTTGACACTTGCAGCTATAATTCTGAGTAAACTTTTGAGAAATTTACAAAAGCAACTGAACATATACTAAAACTGACAGAAAGTTTACAAAAGTTTACAAAAGCAACTGAAATAATACATGGCCTGAATATATGGCCTGAAACTGAACATATCTCTGAATTTCTGATTGCTGCAGGCAGCAGGCATACATGTCTGAATATGAACAGCAGTTGACAGTGAAATCCTGCTATCACTTGCAGCTATCACATACTAAAACATATAATAAAGTTCACTGATATAACAAATTAGACACTTCCCTAACAAATGTTCACTGGTTGACACATCCGTAACTGCATTGCTAACAAATTGACAGTGCTATGTCATTGACAAATTGACAGTGCTCCATGTTCAGTACTCGTCGTCAGAAGAAGACTCGTCGTCAAAAGAAGACTCGTCGTCAGAAGAAGCGCAGTCCATGGTCGGCGCAGCCGCCGGCTCGCCGCCCGGCGCGATCCTCCTCCTCTTGGCGGGTCGCTCGAGGTCATCGAGGTAGGCTTCCTCCGCAGCGTCCTCGTCGTCGAAGTACTTGTACCTGTCCTGCTTCGGCCATTCGTCATCTGCGGCGGCGGCGGCGACGACGGCGGCGGCAGCGGCTGCAGCTTCTTCTTCATCGTCATTGTCGTCCTCGTCCTCGTCGCTGTCGTCCTCGTCCTCGTCGTTGTCCTCGTCGTCGTCCTCGTCCTCGTCGCTGTCGTCCTCGTCCTCGTCGTCGTCCTCGCCCTCCTGATCGCCGTCGTCCTCCTGATCGCCGTCGTCCTCGTCGTCGGCGCGGTCGTGGAGCTGCTCGATGTCAGAGCCGCTGTCACTGGATTCGTCATCCGATGAGCCGCGCTCCGACGAGTACAACTCCTCGTCCTCCTCCTCCGACGAGGTCACGTATGGGATCCTCGGCGGGGACACCATTGTCTCTGTCTTCTCTCTGTCTTCACTCTGTCTCAGTCTCGGCGCTCTGAAGATGAAGGGAGCAGTTTATACGAAGATGAAGAGACACGGCGTGGAAAGATGAGGGGTCGTTGCAGTTGCAGTTGCCAGGCGATCGTAGCAGACTTGCAGTTGCTTTTTTCTACTTGTTGCAGTTCTCTCTGTTGCCAGACTTGCAGTTGCCAGGCGATCGTCTCTTGTTGCAGTTCTCTCTGTCTACTTGTTGCAGTTGTCTGAAATTCAGTTAACATCAGAAAAGCTCATTGTAATTCAGAAATTGACATTCAGAAACATCAGTTGCAAAACATCAGTTGTGTAAATTCAGTTAACATTCAGAAATTGACATTCAGAAATTGACATTCAGAAATTTCTGTTAACATTCAGAAATTTCAGGCCAATGACAAAAATACCTTGGACCATTGGTGATGTTCTTCAACAGGGAAATGACAGAAATTAGAATTCAATAGGTAAATGACAGAACATTAGTTGCAAAAGATTCAGTTTTACACCACATTCTCACATTCAGAAAATTCCATCCACCAAAATTCAGTTTTACATCACATTCTCACATTCAGAAAATTCCATCCACAGCCTACAGCTCCTATCATACAATCCTTCGCTGACCTCTTCTGGTTTCTCTTTACGTAGATCCTTGATCTACACCATAATATGAAAATATGCCAGTCAAAAATGCACAAGCTAAATATATAAATATGCCAGTCAACAAATGCATCTCCACTAGTTCAACAAATGCACAAGCTAAATATATAAATATGCCAGTCAACAAATGCATCTCCACTAGTTCAACAAATGCACAAGCTAAATATATAAATATGCCAGTCAACAAATGCATCTCCACTAGTTCAACAAATGCACAAGCTAAATATATAAATATGCCAGTCAACAAATGCATCTCCACTAGTTCAACAAATGCACAAGCTAAATATATAAATATGCCAGTCAACAAATGCATCTCCACTAGTTCAACAAATGCACAAGCTAAATATATAAATATGCCAGTCAACAAATGCATCTCCACTAGTTCAACAAATGCACAAGCTAAATATATAAATATGCCAGTCAACAAATGCATCTCCACTAGTTCAACAAATGCACAAGCTAAATATATAAATATGCCAGTCAACAAATGCATCTCCACTAGTTCAACAAATGCACAAGCTAAATATATAAATATGCCAGTCACTTACATAATTCTCAAACCAGTTAGGAAATCCTTTTTCAAGCCTTTTTTCAACATCTTGCAAGCCTTCTCTCAATAACTCTTCTCTATACATGCTGCAGGACATAGTGAAAACATTATGGAAATTTGACTAGTAATAAAAGAAACAAGAAATTAGCATATTTAAATTATACTTACTCCAAATATGGCTCAACTTCTTCACAGTTATTTAGTACATACCAAACTAGCTTCTCCATAACTTTGTTATCTATCAATTGTACCCTATCCTTGCCAATGAGTTTAACATCATGCATGAAAATTGAGGTGTCATCTTCTAATGGCCCATCTCGGCTAACACTTGTGTCAACATCCTCTATGTACCTTGAACAAAATGCCAAGGTCTCACTTGCTATGTAAGCCTCAGCAATTGATCCTTCGGGCCTAGCCCTGTTGCTTACAAAATTCTTCAATGTGCCTACACTACAAGGAACTATTTATTCTGTGACATAACCATTATGTCACGGATTGCTGAAAAAATGTCACAAATGTAGGGTCTACGACGATTTAAATTTTCGTGGTGGAATGGGCGTTATTAATTCAAGAATACGACGTTTCTTAATAAACGTCACGATCCGTGACGTATCTTAACCGTCACAGATTAGCCCGAGGCCCATGTAGCCCAACCCATAGCCCAGTTCTAGCGACGAAATTAAACGTCACGGGTTCTGCTGACTAGGACGTGACGTGGCTGCTGATTTTGCTGTTGACTAGGACGTGACGTGGCAGCTGACTAGGATGTTACATGATGACGTGGACAATGACGAGGATGCTGACGTGGCATGCTGAAGTGGAATTTTATTTATCATCATGGACTATTTATTAATGGGCCCAATTTAAAAGTGGGCCATATTGTGGCCCAAAATTTCAAGCCATACAACTTCGGTTGAAACCATTTCAGCCCACCAAAAATGCACATCACTTTTTCACCCACAGAAAAAAATACAACATCCATTTTAGCCCAAATACAATCAAATTCAGGCCCAAAGACAATCACAAGCCATTTCAGTACGGTACATAGTTTTTCAGCTCATAATACATAGTTTTCTAGCCCAGATACAGTATCAGATCACATGCAAAAATCACAACACTATAAATCCAACATAACCAGCATCACAACACTATTAATCCAACATAACCAGCAGAAGCTCAACCTCTTTGATCATGTCATGCGGCTTTGCATCAGTGGATTTCTTCACAGTTTCAAGCTCCTTGTTATTGATGCAACCTGACAAGAAGAAAAGAAATATTTATGATTAATATTAGAAACATTCATATAATGAGGAGATTGTCAAGTAATATTTAAAGTCCAAAGATTTTCACATTCAAATGGTGAACAGAAAAAAAAACTTGAGCAATACTTAGCAGAAAGACTGATCAGAAAAAAATTTGGACAAGACTGATCAGAACAAAATGAAAAGAATAGCAATGTGTGAGAACAATCTATACATATACCACTTCGAGAGTTAATCGGCTTGTGCTTAGGCCGTTTCAATCTTGCGGTGATTTTCTGATGACAGTGCAAAATTTCATTACAGCAAATGGAGTTATAGCTTGGCAAAGTAATTCCAAGACATCACTACCACTATATAAGTCCAATTCAATATAGGCAACAGGAAAAATAGGAGGGAAACTATATAAGTCTTTAACTCAACAATAAATAGAATTCGAGCAAAAATCATACAGGTTTTCAAGGCAGCCATGCTCTACAGTAAGTCAGCAAGGCAGCCATACTCACCATTACAGCCTGACTCAAGGCTTGCAAAGAGCCTTTGTTCATAATACAAAAATTTCCCTAGCACCTAATGGGAGTGATCCTTCCAGGAACTTGATGGCATATGGAATAATCACAAGCTACACATCTTACCTTGAGAGAGTCCATTGTGGAAAAACGAACTCAACACGCCGCGTGAGGGATCTGCAACAAAAATAAGCACGAGGGGTCAGGGGGAGAAAGACCGGACCTGCAGCTTCGCTGAGGATGCTATTGCTTTCACTAGCTACGTATCTAGTATTCCAAATCTTACATGTATATTTTACTTATAAATATAACCAGAAACCTTGTATTTCATTACCAAAAGATCTACCTTCAGTTATTGCGAACGCCATGAGAAGAAAGTGTGGAATTGTCATCTATCAGCTTCTCATTATGATGTGTCAAGCAGTAGTTATCGCATACATGCTTCCTGGATCAAACAGAAATAGTATGAACGCACAAGAATCAGCAACACACGCAAAGCAGAGTTCAGAATTGTCATTATCTATAAACAATTAGAAACACTGATAGAAAAGGTTCCACAAAAAGCCACTATTCAAAATTGATAAACTAATAAACAAGTGCAATATTTCTTTGCTGCCTATTCAAAATTGATGCATCTGAGCAGCTAATTATATCACAAGAGTTAGCGCTAATTAAGTAAAGCTTAGATGATCATGTAAACAATGCAGGTTACTCGGCATGCAAAGAGTAGCTAACTGAGATAAATATGCAACAAGTTGCTGCGCAAATCAGATAAAAGAGAAGCTCTCAAGTAAGCAGAGATTAAACTGCCCTCACAGACAAGCAAACAAACTGAAGCTAACAAATTAATTAGCAACCACTATCCATCGAGAGGACCACCAGGAGCCAAACAAGCTAAAGGATTAAAATATTGCACTATGCACAGTTGCTCACCGCCAAGAACAAAAAGGCTACTTAAATTAATGCATGTCAAACAGCTAATAGAGCAGCATACGTCGATCTGCACTGAACAAATGAGAAAGCAAACATGAGCTGCCGCTGCTACCTGAGGTGCTGCTGTTCCTGTAAGCCTCACGCACTGCAGGACTGCTCGCTGGGCTGAATGCCCCTGCTCCCGGCTTGGCAGCGCTGGGCTGCAAGCTGCTGCTGCTTCTGCGCGCCGTGGGCCACGCACTGCAGCTTGCACGCGCGTGGGCCGCATGCTGGGGTGCGTGCTAGCTGGGCTGCTCGCACCTGCACGCGCTGCTGTTGCGCTCGGTGCGCGAGCCGCAGCTCCTCCCCTATCGCGAAAAAACCTGGGCACGAAACAGAGAGAAGAACAGCAAGAACAGGGAAGAACTTTACACACACGAGCTCAACTTCAAATCAAAATTAATCCATCGATTCTACACCAAACATCACGAAACTTGAGCTGTAGATTCAAAACCCCAAGGGATAATAGATCTACGAAATGGATCTGAAAAGGGCTCAAGTAAATCTCACGAATTTTGAATAGAATCGAAGAACAAACCTCCAAGAGGAAATTCGAGGAAACTTCAAATTCAAGCCAAATCCGTGAGGTATTCGTGGGGGAATCACACCAAATTGCTCGGCCGCCACCTCAGGTGCCGCGTGGGGGCGAGGAGCACGAGCAGATCCCGGCCACGGCGGCTAGGAGGAGGGGGAGCAGCTCGAGCTTGGGGCGGAGGGGAGAGCGGGCGGCTAGGAGGCGGGTGAGCAGCTCGAACCTTGGGCGGAGGGGAGAGCGGGCGGCTGGGAGGCGGGGGAGGAGCTCGAGTCTTGGGCGGAGGGGAGAGCGGGCGGCTGGGAGGCGGGGGAGGAGCTCGAGTCTTGGGCGGAGGGGAGAGCGGGCGGCCGGGAGGGGTGAGCAGAGGGAAGGAGGAGGCGCGGCGAGGGAAGAAGTTTGCGGGGGAGGAGAAAACCTAGGGTTTGGTAGGTTATATACCGTATCAATACGATTGGAGCCGTTGGATAGACAATGGACGGCTGAAAACAATTGGGTTGTTTGGGCCGAAATGGACCTCATTTAATTTCTTCTATACTTAACGTTTTTCTTTTTCTTTTTAATTTTGTTGTACCATTGTGAACTAGCACATAAAAATAACTATCTTAAATTAGTCAATATAATTTTCACACGTAACAAACAATATATAAGTTGTCATGTAGGAGTTTTATGAATTTTCAAGTAGATTTGCTATTTTCTACCATTTAAATGAATTTCTACATGTTTACCAAAAGTAATTCAAAATAGACCTATATGTACCTCTAATAAGCATCAAAAAATCTAAAAAACTATATTTAGACGGCTATGGTTCATTGTAGCCCACATCTTGGATACTGACGAAAAATTCAATTGACTTGTAGGAAAAATTCAAACTTTTACTAGTCACCTTATTATAAAATAATGATAATAATACCTAAAACTTCTCCAAAAAGTATGTAAATTGGAATAGAATCATTTTATGATGTACACTTGACATAAAAGTTTCATTAGATTTTATGCAAATTGGAGTATACATTGTTCATAAACTAGATTGTTCTCTCACATTGTTTCATACAACTCAACTCAAACTTTGAGATTCCATACAACTCAAGTCTTATATTGCTCATATACACTTACAAATTGGACACAGCCACACATTTAGTATAATATTTGTAAATATGAAGTTACATTACCATTTGTTCTTCAAAAAAGTTGGTTCAACTCCAATTTGAAATTCAAGTTCAAACTCATCTAAAGAAGTTTAAAGGAAACATAATTTTTCTCCTAAATCTAGAGCTCAAATCAAAAACCTTTCAACATGAAAGTTGTAGAACTTTTAATTCTAAGAAACTTTTGTTTTGGTCGATTTTGGAGTTTTAACATATTTTTCTCTTTAAATCTCGGTCAAACATCATTTGACCCCGGGTCAACTCTCATAAATTTATTTTACTACATAGACCACGGCTCAATTCAAAAATCACCCAATATGAAAGTTGTAGGGTTTTAATTTCTAAGAAACTTTTGTTTTAGAGAAACTTTTGTTTTGGCAAAAATTCGAGTTTCAACATAAAAATTTGAGTTTTTCTTTTTCTTTTTTTATTTTATTATCATACCATTGTGAAAGAACACATAAAAATAACCATCACATATACACCAATATATTTTTTATATATAATAGACTACATATAGGTTGTCATGTAAGAGTTTCAAGAATTTGCAAGTAGATTTGCTATTTTCTACCATTTAAATGAATTTCTGCGTGTTTACCGAAAGTAATTCGAAAGTGACCTATACGTACCTCTAATAAGATTCAAAAAAATTCTAAAAAACTATATTTAGGCTCCTATGGTCCACTATAGCCCATATCCGGTATATTGATGAAAAATTCAATTGACTTATAAGAAAAATTCAAACTTCTACTGGCCATCTTATTATAAAATAATGATAATAATACCAAAAACTTCTCCATAAATTCTAGAAATTGACATGGAATCATTTTATGGATGTTTACACTTGACATAAAATTTTCATTGGGTTCCATGAAAAAAGAGTATACATTGTTCATAAAATGGATACATCTCAAACATAACTTCTCATAACTTAAGTCAAACTTTGAAATATTAGTAGCGCATTAAATTTTCTAACTCATATGGAACTCAAACTTGGATAGATCCTTATGTTCATCATACAATTACAAAATATGAAGTTAGATGTCAGACCATTAAATTTAAACTATATTTAAATTCAAATTTGAATAACATTTGTTTGCTTTTAGAAGTTGTTAGGCCCAAGTCCGGAAATACCCCTTAAACTCTCGGCCCGGTCCGTTTTCACCCCTCCTCTCAACCTCCCTCGTGGACCGAGCCCGCGCAACGGCCCAGCAACTCCACCGCGACATGGAAGAGTTGGAGGGGCAAAAATAGACTTCTTGGGCCGAGCCCACGCAACGGCCCACAGCAACTCCACCGCGACATGGCAGAGTTGGAGGGGTAAAAATGGACTTAGGTAGAGTTGGAGGGGCAAAAACAAACTCAGCAAAAACAAACTATTCTAAGGTTCAAACAAATGCAAATTAAATTTGAATTTAAATGAAATTTAAATCCCAAATTAATTTACTAGCAAACAAAGAACAATGAAACAACATGAATGCAACAAAAACTTATTTTGGCTAAAATTGTTTAATGTGATATTTAATTTGATTAAAAGGGCTAGAAATTTCAATTAAAACTCAGAAAATTTTATTTAAGACTTAAACAATTCCGGAAAATTTGAAATATTTCTATTATTTCAAACAATTTAAAAGTTTTTAGTTAAACTTCAATTTAAAATTCAAGTTCAAATTCATTTAAAGAAGTTGAAAGGAAACTCAATTTTTTTCTAGATCTAGGGATCAAATAAAAAACCTTTCAATATGAAAGTAGTAGAACTTTTAATTTTAAGAAACTGTTAATTTTAAAATTAATCATATTTCATTCATGATTGATTAAACATTGCAGTGTTTTCGGTCATATGGGAAATGAAATTTTTTTAATCTATGTTCGTGACAGATTTGTATAAACGTCATAGTGTTTTGGGCCGAACCGTGACAGAATTGAAAAAACGTCACAGTTATGTGGGCTCAGAGCAAAATGCTAACGTTTCTGAAACCGTCGCAAGGATTTCGTCGCAATTTTCTGGGCTTCTCTGGGCTTTCTGGGCTCAAGAAAAAATAGTGACGTTTTCTGAAACCGTCGCCAGTAGATCGTCATAGATTAAATAGTTTCTTATAGTGGGCTGCGTGAGAAATGGCTGGGAAGAAAGGCATTCTGCTCGTAAGAAGGGATTCTTCGTAACAAGCAGCTCGTCAGGTTCAATTATTCAGCATAACACCGGTACTATTTTACTAGAATTGGTAATATGTTCCCGATTGCTGTCCTGGTTCGATGTCAATGCCATGATGTTTTTTTTCCTGCAATATGCAGCCTCAGTAGAACCCTGACATCTTTCACCTTCTCTAGTTCCTCCATGACCTCCTTTGTAGTGAACTTTCCTGGCACTTCCTGCTTTTCTTGTCGCCCATCAAAAGCCAAGCTTCTCCGCCAAGCATGTGTCATTGGAAGGTAACGGCGATGACCAATGTAGCACAACTTATTTCTTAGTGGCCTTGACAATGGATTTTTGTCACAATGAATACATGCATAATAACCTTTTGTGGTCCTCCCTGACATGGTGCTTAAAGCTGGATAGTCATGAATGCACCAAAGAACGGCTGCACGAAGGTCAAACTTTGAAGCACAACTTGCATCATATGCACTGACACCATTCCAGAGTTCAAGAAGTTCTTCTATAAGAGGCTCCAAGAATACATCAAAGTCCTTTCCTGGAGATGATGGACCGGGTATCAATAAGGACATGAAGCAGTTGGATGGATTGACACATTCCCATGAAGGCAGATTTAAGGGTGTCATGTATTGCATCGCCACCTGCATCAGCCTGGTGTGGGGTATGCTCAGCGTCGCGATGCCCCGCCTGCAGTTGTAGCAACAGCTAGTCTCAAGTTCCTTGCATCCCTTGCAAAAGTTGGATACTTCAAATCGAACTGTTTCCAAGCCTCCCCATCAGCTGGATGGCTCATTTCATTATCCACCGGGGTCCGCTTTGTCTTGTGCCATTGGGTGTTCTCAGCTGTTCGGCTTGAAGCAAACATTCTCTTCAACCTTGGTATAAGTGGAAAATGTCTCAAAACTTTGTGAGGAACACGCTTTCTGCCATCCTTATCTTCCCATCTTGATACACCACATTTTGGGCACACATCCATTTTGGCATAATTCTTGCGAAACAGCTCAGGGTGGGCATTTTTTAACCGAAAAAACCGAAACCGACCGAACCGAACCGAACCGAAATGTCGGTTTTTCGGTTTTTTCGGTTCGGTTTCGGTTTTTGTTTTGGTCTAGTTCGGTGTTCGGCTTCGGCTTCGGTTTTGAAGTCGCACCAGTGGTTAACGGAGTGGATGACCGCCGCCACCGGGTTGCGCCGCCGTCGACGCCGGAACTAGATTGTGCGGCCGCCGCCGGCGTCGCTGGCTCCAGGTTGTGTGGCGTCCGGTGCTAGCTCCTGACTGCGCTGCTGCCCCTCACCCCGCCGCCGGCCAGACCCGCCGTCCGGCCCCTCGCTTGTAGGGCGGTACTAGGGCCCCTCGCGGCTGATGTGTCGCCGCCGTCCCTCGAGGCAGCCCTCGCGTCGTGGAGTCGGGGGTTGGTTCCACGCCGCCGAGACGAGGGAGAAATCCCGGGCCGGGGTGAGAGGGTTTCGAGTGGGTTGGGCCGGGGTGAAACCCACGCCGGGTGTAACCGAATGCAAACTTTTTCGTGGGCTGGGATTCAACCCCTGCTGGGTCGACCCCCGTGGATCGGGCCGCAACCCCCGCCGGGAATGGGCTAACCGAACAAAGCCTAAGGCAGTCCGCACCCCCTGCCCCCAGTCGGATTGACGTGGAGACGAGACGCCCCCCCGCCCTCCGGTCCCAAATCCTATCCCGTCGCCCCCATCCCTCCGGCCCTCCCCACTCCCAGGCGGCGGCGACCCGGCGGTGCCGCGCCTCCCAGATCGACGGCGGCGCGGGAGCCGGGACCAGGAGAGGGCGCAGGCTGCGCAGCTCGCAGCGGGTGGACGAGAGAGCAGGAGCAGGAGTGCAGCGCTGGGAGATTTGGCTGCTTGTAGTTCGTGTTCGTCGCCGGTGCTGCGGTGCATGTCGAGTCCGTGAGATGAAACCTGCTGGCTTCGTGGCCTGTGAGTTGTGAATCGTGAGTTTCTTGTTGGCTTTTGATCTTGGGAATCGTGATTTTGTTAGCTTGTGAGATATGAGAATTTTCTTAGCTTCTGATTTGTGTTGGGTATGGGTGCGATCTCGTGAACTGATGAACTGCTTGCGGGTTAGTAGGAACTTCGGTTTCTACCGAAAACCGAACCGAAAAAACCGACACCGAATTCATCGGTTTTTATTTTTCTTGTGGACCAATCGGTTTTTGATTGTTAGAAAACCGAAATATTGGAACACCGAATAACCGAACCGAACAGTCGGTTTAAACCGAATGCCCACCCGGAGAAACATCACACAATTATTTTTGCACACATGTATCACATCATATCCAAGACCCAATTCATGAAGACATTTCTTTGCCTCATAATGTGATTCTGGTAATTGGCAATGAGGGAATGTTGTGGACAACAACTTCAATAATGCATTAAATGTTGTATTACTGATTCGATAGCGGGACTTGATACGAAGCAACCTCACAAGAAAGGAAAATTTTGTGTGGCTAGATCCTGGGCAAACTGAACGCTTCAAATCTTCGAGTACTCTAGTAAAATTTGGCTGTTGTCCATTCTGCTCTGGAGCTGTGTACAATTCTGCCACCAACTCAAAATCTGGCGTTACATCATCATCGATATTGTCTTGATCATCTGCTTCAATCCCACCATCAGCATAAGCATGGCCAGATTCATCCGCTCCAATCCCACCATCAGCAAAAGCATGGCAGATTCATCCGTTCAATCACATGAGCACGATCAGATTCCTCCACCTGCTCAGAATATTCAACAATATCAGCATCAGTTGATTCCCCATGATCAGTCCACCGCGTGTACGTAGCTGACATTCCAAAGAGAAGTATGTGGTCTTTGACTTCTTGCTGAGCCCGTTTATGCTGATTAAGACAACGACGACATGGGCAAGGTACATGAATGTGTTCAGCAAATCTTTGCCTAACAAAACCCATGAATTGTTCCACTCCATTGGTGTGTGCTGGTGTGAATTGCCTGCCTTTTATCCAACTTCTGTCCATCTACAAAACAGATACGAGATAAGCCATCATCAGATGCACATACAGATATGTCAACCATACAGACACACATGATAAGATAAAAATTTATAATCAATATGGCACAATTCTTTGTTGATCAAGTTTTCAAAATGTAATTCCATCAAAACCACAGTCATGATTTCCTTTACTTCATTTCAAAGCTCTATTCTTTTTTACAATGAACAGATCTGCTTGTGGAATTGCAGCATGAATCATAGAAAGGAAAGGAAAGCTTAGCTAAAAAAAAAATCACTACACAGACCCACACCAAACTGACCACAGGTAATGATCTGCAGCATCTTCTCACAATCCAAGTGCCTGATTTTTCAGCAAGTTAACGGCAGTAGCTAGCTTACCGGTGGAACTTGCAGGGTGATGGCACCACACGAGGGCAGGGTGGCGGGCCGCCGGCGGTCAGCCGCCGCCGCCGCCGCCGCCGGGCGCAGCCGTTGCCGCGGGCGCCGCAGCAGCCGCCGCCGCACCGGGATGAACGCAGCTCTGTCTGAAGAATAATCTTCCAAGTGTTTCAATCTTGTTGTTTAACCAACGATACTCTATTAAGGCTAATCTTCTGAGCACTAAAACACAAAATACTTGTAGCTCAGTGGTAAGGCTGAGCGCTTCTATCCTTCAGGTCGCGGGTTCGACGCCCCCTCTCGACCCCTTTTTTTACCCCGTAGCACTAGAATTAATTCTGGGCCGCATTCTTGGCCGCCGACGTGGCCCGCTGGGCCGACGTGCCCTTGTATTAATTCTGGCCGCCGATGTGGCCTGCTGGCGTGGGCGTGTTGGGCCGCCGACTTGCGCGCTGGGCGTGGGGCGGCCGACGTGGCGCGCTGGGCGTGGGTGCCGGCCGACGTGGTCGTGGGCGTGGGCCGGCCGACGTGGCGCGGTGGGCGTGGGGCCTGCCGACGTGGCGCGCTGGGCGTGGGTCCGGCCGCGCTGGGCGTGGGCCTGCCGACGTGGGCGTGGGCGTGGGCCGGCCGCGCTGGGCGTGGGGCCTGCCGACGTGGCGCTCTGGTTACCGCGCGGGACCCAGTCTTACACGTGGCAGTAGCATTGGGGCCCGGGATGAGTACCAAAATTCTTCGTCATAATTTTAACACAAAAACGTCATAAATGAGTTCCGTTGATGGAGCGTTGTTCTGTGACGAAATCGGATGTTTTCCTATGATTTTTCGTCATAAATTCATAGCGCCTGATTTCTATCACTAATGATCCATGACGAAAACCAAAATTTCGTCTTAGATATGCAATATTCAATGACGAAAATGAAAAATGTCATGAGGAAAACGTCATAGATATTAACATTATTCGATAGCGGGACTTGATACGAAGCAACCTCACAAGAAAGGAAAATTTTGTGTGGCTAGATCCTGGGCAAACTGAACGCTTCAAATCTTCGAGTACTCTAGTAAAATTTGACTGTTGTCCATTCTGCTCTGCAGCTGTGTACAATTCTGCCACCAACTCAAAATCTGGCGTTACATCATCATCGATATTGTCTTGATCATCTGCTTCAATCCCACCATCAGCATAAGCATGGCCAGATTTATCCGCTCCAATCCCACCATCAGCAAAAGCATGGCCAGATTCATCCGGTTCAATCACATGAGCACGATCAGATTCCTCCACCTGCTCAGAATATCCAACAATATCAGCACCATCTGATTCCCCATGCTCAGTCCACTGCGTGTACGTAGCTGACAATCCAAAGAGAAGTATGTGGTCTTTGACTTCTTGCTGAGCCCGTTTATGCTGATTAAGACAACGACGACATGGGCAAGGTACATGAATGTGTTCAGCAAATCTTTGCCTAACAAAACCCATGAATTGTTCCACTCCATTGGTGTGTGCTGGTGTGAATTGCCTGCCTTTTATCCAACTTCTGTCCATCTACAAAACAGATACGAGATAAGCCATCATAAAAGATGCACATACAGATATGTCAACCATACAGACACACATGATAAGATAAAAATTTATAATCAATATGGCACAATTCTTTGTTGATCAAGTTTTCAAAATGTAATTCCATCAAAACCACAGTCATGATTTCCTTTACTTCATTTCAAAGCTCTATTCTTTTTTACAATGAACAGATCTGCTTGTGGAATTGCAGCATGAATCATAGAAAGGAAAGGAAAGCTTAGCTAAAAAAAAAATCACTACACAGACCCACACCAAACTGACCACAGGTAATGATCTGCAGCATCTTCTCACAATCCAAGTGCCTGATTTTTCAGCAAATTAACGGCAGTAGCTAGCTTACCGGTGGAACTTGCAGGGTGATGGCACCACACGAGGGCAGGGTGGCGGGCCGCCGGGCAGGTGCAGCGCCGCCGCCGCCGCCGCCGGGCGCAGCCGTTGCCGCGGGCGCCGCAGTAGCCGCCGCCGCACCGGGATGAAGGCGGCTCTGTCTGAAGAATAATCTTCCAAGTGTTTCAATCTTGTTGTTTAACCAACGATACTACTATTAAGGCTAATCTTCTGAGCACTAAAACACAAAGATACTTGTAGCTCAGTGGTAAGGCTGAGCGCTTCTATCCTTCAGGTCGCGGGTTCGACGCCCCTCTCGACCCCTTTTTTTACCCCGTAGCACTAGAATTAATTCTGGGCCGCATTCTTGGCCGCCGATGTGGCCCACTGGGCCGACGTGCCCTTGTATTAATTCTGGGCCGCCGATGTGGCCTGCTGGCCGTGTGGCGTGTTGGGCCGGCCGACTTGGCGCGCTGGCGTGGGGCGGGCCGACGTGGCGCGCTGGGCGTGGTCCGGCCGACGTGGTCGGTGGGCGTGGGCCGGCCGACGTGGCGCGGTGGGCGTGGGGCCTGCCGACGTGGCGCGCTGGGCGTGGGTCCGGCCGCGCTGGGCGTGGGGCCTGCCGACGTGGCGCTCTGGTTACCGCGCGGGACCCAGTCTTACACGTGGCAGTAGCATTTGTGGGCCCGGGATGAGTTACCAAAATTCTTCGTCATAATTTTAACACAAAAACGTCATAAATGAGTTCCGTTGATGGAGCGTTGTTCTGTGACGAAATCGGATGTTTTCCTATGATGTTTTCGTCATAAATTCATAGCGCCTGATTTCTATCACTAATGATCCATGACGAAAACCAAAATTTCGTCTTAGATATGCAATATTCAATGACGAAAATGAAAAATGTCATGAGGAAAACGTCGTAGATATTAACATTTCTAATAGTGGGTGCACGAGCGCGTGGCTCGGAATCACGGCGCGGGCGGTGGTGACCCAATCGCTTCTTCCGGCGTCCGACGAGGCGGCCTGCACCGTGAAGCACTGCAACGGCTGCAGGAAATCATGGGAGCCGTCGAAATCTGCAGCGAGCACCAGGAAGGAGCAGCTGACACCGTCGGCGGCGGTGAGCAGGACGTACGCGTGCTCGTGCTGGCTAAGCCGCCGTCCGACGATGTCCTGCGGGAAGGGGAGGAACGTGCGGACGCCGGTCATGGGGTCGTACACGCAGATGTCCGGCGGCCGCGGGCCCTCGCAGATGCTCCTCCGCCCGTGGCTGTAGGGGCGCTCGAAGAGGACGAGCCCTCCCCGCGACGTCACCGGCCTGTACTTCTCCAGGAAGAAGCCTCCGGCCAGGCTGCGAGAGACGAAGGGCGCCAGGCAGTCCTCGGCCAACGACGCCGCCGCGGGGGTGTTTGGGTGGACGAGGGAGAAGGAGCGGGGCTCGTGGATGAAGCCGAGGAGCCTGGAGGGCAGCGCGCCGCCGTCGCGGACGCGGCGGAGGAAGTCAGGGCTCAGGATCTCGCGCCGGAGCAGCTTGCAGGCGGCGGCGAGGCGGAAGAGGGTGGCGGCGTCCGAGTGCGCCGCGATCTCGACGACGAGCTCTAGCGGGAGCGCTGCCGCCGTCGTGCCGCGTCCACGGCGTTTGTTGCTCGGCGGCATGGCTTAATTGTTGCTACTCCTGTACTTTTGTGTCGTAAACACGCGAGGGTCATCGGCTATTTAGAGAGGGAGATACAGAAACGAGCGGCAACCATGGTTGTATTCTGATCGGATTGGTATGGTATTCTCGAAAGAGTCATGCATCCTGCCTATACTGTGGAGCTTGCTCTCGGTGTCGTGTAGTTTGCTCTTATTAGTTATTATTACTCGGCACGGCAGCTCGGACCGGATATCTTTACCTATATAATTATAAATATATATAATTATAAAGCAAGGATTGCTTCCACGGTACCTAAAAAACGATTGATTCTGCAGTACGTTTTAATTTTACAATAACTCCTCCTAATATTTATGAAAATTAACCCACCATACTTTAGTCCATCATCCATTCCTTGTGCGTTTATTATCTGTCCGTTCGACCGCTATAATTGCCGAGCTGGACTCGAAGTCTCCAACTCGCGCAACGGAGCTCTTATCTCGCACGGCACAAGGAGCATCGCCCATGCATTTTAAGTCCATGGCACAAACATGCTAATTGCCATCATCGATCTCGATCTATCTGCCATTGACATCTTACAAGCAGCCGTCTGGATTCTTATCTTTCGAGGACGCCATCATCTCGCACATCTCGCACAGCATATATCGCCATCGAGCGCCCGTTCCTAGGCATCGTCCCTCTCCCTGCCCTCCTGCGCGCCATCGCCTAACTGCGTGTACCCCTGCTGTGGAGCTGTGCCACGCATTTCCGTCTATGCGTCTAGCGTGTTGTCAAAGAGCGCGCCGGCCATCTTCTGCCTTGGAGCTTTCTGCCCCGTCGCTGCACGGCATCCCTGGTGTGGGTTGCCCAGCAGGTGCTTGCTCTATACTCCTTTATGCTACCATACTGATCTGATGTGTTAGCTTGCTCGGTGGTGTAACTATGCTTTTGCTAATGCTTGTGGTTGGTGCTGCTACAACATGCACTTTAGTTGTTCGGTTAAATGCCGGTTCAAGCTGATAAACTTTTGCAATTGGGCTGAGATGTGCTAGCTGCATGGTGTAATTAGATGACATGAAGTTCTTTAAACAAACAAGCCGTGTGATTTATTTTGCTGTATGAAATAACATAAATTTTGCGATCATCCTTTGGTTAAGGGCACTTTTTCATGAAACAAAAAATTAGAAAACATTCTTTAGCTTGGCCCCTTTTGAGCCCCACAAAAGGCTAGACAAACGGTCGGCTGCATTGTGCGATCATTATAGAAATCCAAATAAGCGGCCCGGCACTAGCCCGAGGCCTGGCCCGATGCGGCGAGCGGCACGACCCCCTTGCGGCAGCAAGCAGCGTATGGCGTGGCCCTAATCCGTGTTGTCCCACGGCGGCGACCTGAGAAGGGTTGGACGGCGGCTCATGAGGGTGGAGGAGTGGAGGGCTAGGGTTTGGGGCTGTTTTTATATAGAGGAGCATGGGATTGCTTGGGCCTTTATGTCCTGTTCGTTTGGCTGGTGGCTGGTGGCTGGTGGCTGGCGCTGGTTTTTGCTGAGAGAAAAATACTACTGGCTGGTTGGTGGCTGGTGGCTGGCGCTGGTTTTCGCTGAGAGAAAAACACTATTGGCTTGCTGGAAACAATCCAAACGAACAGGGCGTTAATAGACCGGTCTATTAATTGGACCGCCGTCGTGCCGGCCCATTAATCGTGCCATGCCTGGGCCGGCACTGCGGGCCAAATTAGTGGCCCAGGCACTGCCTGATACATAATGCCGGGCCGGCCGAGGCAGTATATGAAATTGGTTTTACTAACTAAATAATTTATCGGCCAACTATCTATGTTAGTCCGTAGCAACGCACAGGCACATTTGCTAGTAAGAGTAAAATACAATAACAATCCCCAAACTTGTCCCACATATCATCTAAGTTACTATAGTGTGTCATTTAGGTTCAGAATTTTAAAAACACTCCTATATTACTGACGTTTGTCCGTCTCTTGAACTATAATTATGTTATGACACAATCAAATAAAGTTCTCTTAACTATTGTGATGAAAACAACCGATTTGGTGAGAGAAATAGGATGAAAGACCATGCTCAATTGGCAGCCATGTCATCATGCATAGATGGTATTTTTAAAACTTTGGACTTAGATGGCACAATTTAGTAAGTTTAGAGACTCAAATTTACATTTGAGAGTTTACGGACCCAGATAACACCATAAGACAAGTTTAGAGAACTCTCCTGTATTTTACTCTTTACTCAACTTGAAATGATGTTTGGGTGAGTACTGGTCTAGCTTGTAGGTGAGTCGATATTATTTTCCAGGATAGTATGATAGTAGTAAGAAAACCAGTAACCGCTTTATGCCTAAGATATATTTGTATCGGATTTATACTGATTTATGCCTAGATATATCATATCAGATTTATAAATTATAAGTATGCTCCATACTTTTTATCCATTTATCGCGTTCAAGTTTTCAATCTATGAGTTTTAAATTCCTACTAGTAGTGTGGCACGTGCGGCTCACATGTCTTAGAAAATCGTTAATCAATAAATTAAGATTCAATAGACAAGAAAATAGAAACATCCATAATAATATGAGAACATATGGTAGTGCACTCTCTATTTTATTTAGAAAGTGAAAGAAGGTTAAGCGAACTATTGTTTATCACAAACTGACCTGTGGATTAAATTTTCACCTATGGAACAGAGTGTCATACAATAGACAAGGAATGATATTCTAATTTCAAACTAAACATTAACTGGGAGGGAAGTTCACCATCAATTTTTTATTTTTTACTTCCATTAACTGCTTTCAGTGCACTTGATCTTTAAGCGAAATGGACAAACCCAAAATCCCTTAACTGCTTTCAGTGCACTTGATCTTTAAGCGAAATGGACAAACCCAAAATCCCTCATATGCCCAACCTTGGCAGATGGCAGAACGCTTTCGTGACCTCTCCAATTTTTTGTCAATTTAGCCATCACCTGCCAGAAATATGGAACCTTTCTTTAAAGAAAAAACATCATATGTGTATTTAGATAGAAACAATCTTTTTTCTATAAAAAAGTTAAGGCAGCACATGAACACTCCTTTTAAATAAACCACCACACACATACATACATTAGATTAGATGAAGGAATGCCTAATCAAAATTAAGATGGATGGATGACAAGAACTGTGTAAGTTGCCCAGGCAATCAAGCACCTGATGCTCTGCCATCTGCAGCAACTGAGTACACAATGAATGAAACATTACATTCATCCAGATATCTCTACACTCATGTACTATACTAACCATCAGCTCCAAAAGGAGAACAAAGGACAGAATTACAGCTTGCTCTTGTATAATTCTTGATTCTGGAACTTACTGTAAGAATAGCTCCCCCGCGCTGTCAAGTTTTAGACCAGGTACTTTCATGTCCCCTTTACTGCCTCAACAGCTGCAATGTCTCTTCCTTGCTGAATGAATTTTTGAATAAAATGATGAAACGGATTAGATTATTGATGGCATCTAGACTGGAATAACCAAAGCTTTA
The DNA here is from genome assembly GCA_900205405.1 of Echinochloa crus-galli. Taxonomy (NCBI): domain Eukaryota; kingdom Viridiplantae; phylum Streptophyta; class Magnoliopsida; order Poales; family Poaceae; genus Echinochloa; species Echinochloa crus-galli. The sequence goes on from OAMR01000042.1 coordinate 1,742,885, forward strand.
TCCTACAGAATCTTTTTTAAGCAAATGAGATGTAATCAAAGTAAGAAAAGGAATTATTGAAACCTAAACTGGTGCACAAAAAGGCCGCTTGCTGGTATAGCCAATTGTTTGAGTGGTTCTTTTTCAAAACCTGCGAATAACCCCTGCATTGGGACAGAAAGCAAAAAAAATATATGTGCAAGATCGATTGATTTTTAGATACTGGGAAGTAAAAAAATGATCTGACCTTGGGCACTTGCCTTTAAAATTGTGAAATTGATCTGTCTATGTTTTACAACTTTGAGAATTAAAAAAATGATCAGCCCTGAGCTTGGGCACTTGCCTTTAAAATTGTGAAATTGATCTGTCTATGTTTTACAACTTGAAGCCTGCGGACTACATTTCCAACTTGAAGCCTGTCTTTGTTTTAACAATTTTGACCATCTCATAGCTAGGGACCTGGCCTGCAGCATCCTCGCCATTTCTCTGATCCTCTCCCTGCTCGCCCGAAGCAAAAAAAAAAAAGCCAGAACATATGGGAAACAAGAAGGCCCAAATTAAAAACCAAGCTATTTGACAGAAGCCACAATAACCTCATGAATGTAAACCATCTCTTATAGAAGGAATTCCAAAAAATTCCTAAGGGAGAAATACTACTACTACTCCTCTATGAAGCCCATTATGTAAGTAGCGTATCATACAGGCAATGGTACTACTTTTTGAGTATCTGTAAATTACCTTGCATAGCATACCTTTATAGTTGTTAATGTATGGGTAAGCTGTCTATTGGACATGCCGTCATGTTCATGTGCTAGGCTGGAGCTAAACCAGTGAAATTTTGCTGCAGTGCAATACAGTCTGGTACTTTCGCATTCCTTTTATAGACATGATTATTCATACAGAGCACACCACACTCAAATCACTCAGATCAATGGAAGATGGTAATAAAAAAAATAAAGCAGCATATTTTTAAGTATCTCACCAGGATGACGATGACAGCATCCCCGACTCTGATGGGATTTTTCCGCAGGAACATGCATGTATCCCAAAACATCATGCTCTCAGCTCCACCTTAAAAAAAGAAGAATTCAGACTGCAATGCTATATGCCATGTTGTGAAACTAAAAAAATATAAGATTCTAAACCAATGGATAAATGTGCAGTTAAACTCATTATTCTTATCATTAAATCGTTTACAAACTATTTACATGTTTAAATGTAATTTCGAGGGCTCTAACAATAACATTGAATGAAAATATGTTATACAAACTAAATGTAAATCATCACACTCCAATTTTTTATTAAATAAAGGAACTAGTTGGTTCCTAGCTCATTAGCAACAATGCATAAAACACCAGTTTGAATATTTGTTAAGTCACTTCCAGAACAAGCTCGATGATAGATGGATCAAGTCCCATGGCAAGATCAGTTGGACAAGGATCAAGTTGTGCCAAACCAGGGGAAAATCGATGGCAACAAGTGACCTAAACTGTCAGGTCAGGTCAGGACAAGTTGTGTCATTATTGGATTGAAATTGAGAAGAACAAATATGGGAGAAATCTAGCCTTAGACCTGCTCACACAACTTTCACATAAAATTCCTTCAGGCATAGCCCCAACCTCTGTGTACTTTCTTCTTTAACAAAAATTGGTTCCTGAACAACTCCAGCGCAAATTCATAAAAAAATGGTACAATGAACTAACCATCATCCGATTATTTTTGTCAGTAAGATGAAATGCTCATCCTATTTGTAATAAAAAAACAAACCTCTCTACTATCCAAAAATTCATAGAAAATTGACATAAGCCCTATGAAATTGCTAAACTGGACACCAGTATTCACTATGAGAGAATGAAGTCTAGAAGACCACTGAACAAAAAAAAAATTAAACTTGATAACACTGTAAAAATGGAACATTCTAACATTGATCAAGATTCAGATACAAGAATCTATAATCTGACTTGAATACTTAAGAAATACAAACTTGAAAAAAGTCTAAACAAAAAAAAATTGGGTAGACGGTAGCAGGTCTTACTGTGGCTGAATTTAGAATATCGCACGAAAGGGTGTCCATAATCATCTCGTGATGGGCACCTACACAATTAAGTATTGCACTGTTTACCTAATGCATTATCTTGTACATATATTAAAAAGTCAGAGTACAGGCCTTTGGGTGGCAGTACTTTCTCCAAATCATAATGAAGACTTTATGAGACATAAGTCCCTACTCTGCAAAAGTACAATGTTCCAGACAAGGTCACAGTAAGCAGGCTATCTCCCTTGTTTGTCACCAGCGACAGAAAGCACATCGCGGCCACAATCGAGCTCACAGGTTCCGGTGCACACCCATGTCAACAAAATGTGCTTTCTGTCGTTGGTTCATAGAATGGAACTGAAAAGGAAAGCCAATCTTAAGTGATTTAAATGCTCCACAAATTACCTGAAACCTTGGATGCCATGAAAGTATCTTCTAATTTGAAGGGTTAAAAGGCAAACTGCGAGCTTGCAGAGAAGGAGCCACCTGTGCAGTTCACAAAATGTGGTCACACAGTAGTTAGATCAAATTTGCAATTCGAAATAAATTGACTGAACCAAACAATCTTCTATGAAGGAAAATTTAAAAAATTCGAAGAACTATGTTTCGTTGTCTCATTATTAGCTCAGGTTATTTTTTTGCTTGAAAGACATTTAAAAGATAGCGCGTTTCCAAAAAAATCTAGTAAACAAAATAATCAAACACTTGGACAGTTGGAGCACATGTAGCTACAACAAATTCAGTAAACAAATGTTTAAAGTTTCAGTAATCTTCAATAAATTGATATCGCACATTTATTTTGTAATATAAGAAAATAAATTTATAAATTAAAGAATTTATGTAGCGCTAGACCAAACCACCTGGAAAAGTGCTATACAAGTACCAAATAAAATGCATAGTCAATGAAACATAGATTGGGTAAGAAAGATATAGTACCAAACCAGACCACTTGCAGCAATTAGCGCACTTCACCTCAGGGCAATGAAGCGTGATCCCCTCCCCTCCCTGTGGCACATTCACCTCAAGGCGTGTTCTAAGCTGAAATGGGAAACAACAATTTAGTGTCAGTGGCAAATCAGACTACTGACGAATTTAAATGGCATTGTGAATATACAGGATGTGGGGCCAAGAGCTCTCGAGGCGGGACCAAAGCAAGGGTGTGCATAAGAGATACCGGTGGCGAGGAGCTCGAACAGTAACCTTCTACTCGGGGCTGCGAGGAGAGAGCAGAACGGGAACTTTAGCAGGTGGATCCTTCTCTACCAAGTGCACTGGTGGCATGCAGGCACAGAGAAGATTCAGATGTGGAGCATAATGCAGAAGAGAATACGGGCGTGATGGATGTACCTGGTTGCCGACCCGTGACCTGCTCCCTCCCTGTGCGTTTGTGCCGCAGACCTGCCATCCACCTCCTGGTGCCGTCGGACACGCCTTGCTGCCAGCCAGCCTGTTGCAGACTTGCAGCCCCGTCCTTGTCCACGCGCGGCCGCGGCTGGCGCCGGGCGGGTGGAACGAGATGTCGCGCGAGGGCTGCTGGCATCACCATGAGGGCGGGGCGGCGGACGCGGGCCGAAGGTGGTTGGGTCCGGGATTCAGAGGAACAGGTTGCGGTTATTTTCAAAAAAAAAAGGTTGCGGTCGTAGAAGGGCGTCGTGGCCGGCGGCGCCGTGAGCTCGTCGATGACCTTCCTCGCGAACTTCAGCGTGACTTCATGCCCCTCGCGCGGGCTCAGGGCGAGCGTCCGGTGTACGACGACAGCGTCTCGCTCCGTGGGGTGAAGCGTGAAACCCTAGAGGCGGCGGATTTTTCCTCAGCGCGCATTCGGGGGTCCCGGGCGAGGATGGACTGGAGTCACGGAATGCGAATGGAAGGAACCCGAATGGAAGGAACCCAAATCTTAGCGTAACTGACGGGCGGGGTTGGAATGGGTTACACGGGCGGGTAGATGAAAAACACGTTGAGAAAAGAAGCTGCAAAACAGTGAAAAGTGGCTGCGACATCAATTTTTTCCCACATTTCCCACCTTTTTCCATCTCTCATTCAAAAAAAACCTGACAGGTGGGTCCTCTGAGGGGTGGGTGTGAGATTTTGAGTAGGGAGTATTTTCAATTCTCTAGGATCCTTTTAGTATAGATTTACTACATTTTTTAAAATACAACCTGTACATTTTTACAATAAATATAAATTCTTGTTCAGTAGGTTTTAAAGTCCTTGTCTTCAACATTTACTTAAAACCGAATAGTATGGCTTGGTAATTAAATTTGAATGTCCTCATGACATCCTTTCTATGACTATAAATTTTATTTAATATATTTCTTTAAACACGTGCACGCTGCTAGTTAGAATAGAACATCTATAAAATTCCCTTATGCATACCTCAGTTTGCGAGGATCATATCCACACCGGTTAGGGAAATAGGTGATTCCTTTTCAAATAGACATCAAATCAAGAGGCGACGACAAGATAGAATAAATCTCTACCTAATTATAAAGCAAAATTTTATAAAAAACCCTTCATATTTTTTAAAATAAATTAGCGGTCCTTCCACCATGTATATATCTGCCTCTTCGGCGTTCTAGAAAAGGCAGCGGCGAGACGCCTAAGTGGAATCCGACTCCAACTAGGCCCAAGTTGTTTGTTAATAAATACTGTACCTACGCACGTAATATATCTGTCGTACAGGCACCTTGCCCTCCCGTGCACCGGCGCAGCAACGGTTAGAAGCAAAGATAGGTCATAGGTACGTGCGTGCCGGCTATCCAATGCCTGGGGCCTTGCTGTCCGTCACAGCATGGCATCCTAACTGGTCCGACGGCTTGCTCTATAAGTATGTTTCTTTGTGCTACTAGCCGCGGTGTGTCGATCTCATGATTTTGCTTGCTCGGTGTGTTAGCTCGATCTTGCTGCTGCTCGTTGGACAGTGCCTCTACTGCAGGCACAGTCGTTGCTCCATGAAATGTTGATTCAATAAGATGCATGACTTTACATTTTGCTATTTAGGCTAGGATGTCCTAGCTGCGATTAAGGTAGTGTATCTCTACCTAATACTAAAGCAAAGATTGTTTGGTCTTTCCCTCTCACATTGCCGACGGGTCGGCCTCACGTGCCTAATCAAGGGTTGCTTGGTCATTTCCTCTCACAGTGCCGACGGATGGGCCTCATGTGTCTCTTTCCATAATTACGTAGAGACCAAGTACAAGCACAATACACTGGAATTAAATTAAAGCATGAGAGAAAAGAAGAAATAAATCTACATGGATTAGGACCAGTTAAATCTCATATTTAAACTAAAGCATGAGAGAAAAGAAAAAAATCTACATGAATCAAGACCGGTAAATTCTCTCCATGTGGTCTATTTCCGTAGAACCGCACGGACACATTTTCTAGTTAATACATAAAGTAAACAAAATTCTCCCACACCGTGAATAAACCATTCGACATGAAGAACCAATGCTTTCACATAACAAACAAATTATTCTAACACGAACAAAAAATATCCACACAGTGAATATGTTAGTGCAAAGTAGTAAGTAAATCTATCTAAATCATCAACTAGTTAAAAAGTGAAACAATAAGTGAATATACAAAAAGAAAAAAATAAAGTTACAACTACGAAAAAAGAAATAAAAAAGGAAAAAATGGAACAGATAAATTAATAGGAATGGAATAGATAGAATAGATAAACTAAGTACGGGATATCTGCAAAATGATAAGAAATAGAAAATAAAATATGAATGAATGAATGGAAAAGAAAGATAAAACAAAAGAAAAAAGAAACAAAAAAAAGAAAAAAAATTGCAATTGTCCGGTTTCCGGTGGGATACCGTGATCCAGCTAAACAAGAGCATCATAGCCTTGCAGCTTTTGGGCCAAAACTGCCATCCATGCTATTGTGGGCCTAATTCGCCTCAGCAGTCCACAATCTAGCCTCAGCAATTCATTCTAGCCGACAATGTCGCTCCGCCACGCATGAATCAGTTTTTCTTCAAAAGGAGAACTCTATGAGGTACTATCTCGAATTCTTGGTTCGTTGGGAAGAAAATATGAGGTAGACCTTCAACCGATTGACTCCCGGAGACCGTGAAGCGGTGCAACTTACAACTCCTGTAGTTGCGGATCGCCATCAATTTCCTGCTCGATCTGGTGGTTTCCATGAACCATAGATGCTACGTGCGCGGCGGATACAATCCAAGTGCATCCATCTCATTAGCACCACCACGCAGGAAATCAATGCGAACACGCAAACGCCGCCGTGCTCAAGGCAAGTCGCGCGGCGCCAGCCGCGAGACGACGCCGTCGCCGTCGCCGTCGCCGGCGTGCGAGCTTCCAGTGGACGTCCTGCTCGAGATCGCCTTGCGCGCGGGCTTCGCCACCCTCCTCCGGTGCGGCGCCACATGCAGGTCCCTCCGGAGCGCGATCCACGGCCCTGACTTGGCGCGCCGCGTCAGCAGCAGCCACCGCGGCGGCGTCCTGCCGCCGTCAAGGCTCCTCTGCTTCCTCGACGGCACCGACGGTACGTTCTCCCTCGCGCACCCGGCAGCGGCGCCGGCCGCCGCGTCCGTCGTCGAGCACCACCTGGCGCCGTTCGTGTCGCGCAGCGCCGGCGACCTCCTGACGCAGTACGAGCCCGTGGCGTCCCGCGGCAGGCTTCTCCTCCTGGAGCGCAGGGCCATCGTCAACGAGGAGTGGCGGTCGCCGGAGCGCATGCCTGGCATCTGCGTGTACGACCCCATGACAGGAGGCCGCACCTTCCTCCCCTCCCCGCCGGACATCGCTCGGGACCACTGCACCTACGCCCTGCTCACCGCCGGCGATGGCATCGGATGCTCCTTCCTGCTGCTCGCCGTGGACACATGGGGGCTTGGATATCTCTCGCCGTTCAGAGTTCAGGCCATGCGGTCGGACGATGGCAAGTGGGGTCCTATCACACATTCTTACCATCCGCACTTGCCAAGGGGCACGCTGCTGGGGCGTGGCAACTCCACCGTCGTCCTGGATCGTGTCGTCCACTGGCTCATATCCTGCACTGACCACATCCTCACCTACGACGCCGGCACGTCGGCGGTGGCGTCGATCAAGCTCCCAAAGGATCGCCTGCCGGGCGAGTGGAGAGCCGCCGAGTCCTGCCTGGGATCGTCGCCGGACGGGAGGCTGACGTTGATGTACATGATGCAGACGTTCATAGTGTCCGTGTTGGTTATGTCAGCCGGAGGTGACTGGGCACGGCACATGGAAGTAGACACTAGAGCCACGGTATGGTCGCTCATGACACCACCGTGGGGAAGGGACATGAACATGACCATTTGGATAGACTTGGAGAGTTCAGGGGATCAGAGGAGCGGCGCGGTGCTGATGCGGCTGCAAGAGGATGATGGTCACGAGCAGCTCTTGGTGCTCGACATGGAGACGAAGCAGATACACAGCATTGGAGACAAGTGGGGCATCACGTACGAGGTTGACATGGTGTCCCGGTTATCCGCCACGAAGATCGAGGATGTAGCGCAACAGTGATGATGATCGAGGTTGACCTGTGGTCGGCCTAGGGAGCATTGCTGCAAATTGAGATACAGTATATGCTATCACGGGCTCAAGGCTCATTTGTAGTTCATAACTTCATATTGGTCCCTCTGTTCCAAAAATCTATTTACAGTTGATTTTTTCTGATACTATTTAACTATTTGTCTTATTTAAAAAATTAGTCTAAAAGCATAAAAATTAAGTCATGTTTAAAATATGCATATAAAAAAGTCATGTTTAAAATATCTTTGATGATAAAATAAGTTACAACTAAATCAATAATTTATATTTTCATATATTTTTTAATAGGACGAATAATCTAACATTGCGAGAAAAATCAACAATAAAGACATAGGCCTTGTTTAGATGTTAGAATTGGGAGGGTGAATTTGGAAGTATGATGTCACTTCGTAATTATTGCGCCACTGTAGCATTTCGTTTGTATTTATGAAAAATTATCCAAAAATTGATTAATTAGGCTCAAAATGTTCGTCTCGCAGAGCACAACAAAACTGTGTAATTAGTTTTGATTTCATCTATATTTAGTACTCCATGCATGTTATGACATTTTGATGTGATGGGGAATTTTTTTTTTCATAGTAAATTTAGGAGTGAAATTTGGGATCTAAACAAGACCACAGTAGTATAGAGAGTGCTGGCGCTAGGGTGCCGTTGCATGCACAACTGCTCCTTTGACGGATGTAACTTCTAGAATGTTGTCCACCCTTCAACGCTTCGCTTGATTTGATGACCTGAATGTACAGAGAATTAGATTTGAAACTAAGGCTGTGTTTAGTTCCAAAAAGTGTGGGAGAAAGTTTGGAAAAAATATCACATCGGACACTGTAGCGTACTGTAGCACGTTTCGTTTGTTTGTGGTAAACATTGTCCTATCATGACCTAACTAGGCTCAAAAGATTCGTCTCGTCGTGTACATCAAAACCATACAATTAGTTTTTTATTTACCCACGTTTAGTGTTCCATGCATGAGGAGAGAGATTTGATGTGATAGGTGGATAGTGATGTTTGGAGAGAGAATTTTGGGAATTTTGGTGATGGGATGTGGAACTAAACACAGCCTAAAATTAGGCACACCTCCCACCTCACAGAGGACCCATCTGTCGGAAAATTTGGTTGATGAATGGTCAAAAAAGGGGGAGGAACATTCGCGTTGATTTCCCCCTCAAAACTCAAAACTTTTTTCAGCTAAGACACCCGCAGGTAACCACGTACCCAAGGGACCCACAATTCCACCGCAATCCGTTATCCCGTATTGCTAATAGACAATAAATTGGAGAGTTTTTTTCATATAAATAAAGACCAACTATCTCAAAAATGATGTGCATCTAGATTTGAGAATACCTAAATCTCTCTATACATGAGAGAGCGAATATAAAGTAAGAAAAAGTATAAATTACTCCCCTCAAGTATAGCCAAAGTTTGGATAACCCCTTAAAGTAATTTTTGGTTCAGTTTACACCCTAAACTATGTCTTTTGGTTCAATTTACCCCCTAACACAATTTGTCTTTTTTGTTTCTCCATGCACAAGTGGAATTTAAAGTTTATCTTTTGCAAACTTAAAGCAGACAATATAAGACATGTTAAAAAAATATATTATAATTTTTTTATCACTGTTTTGATAGGGTAATATATTTAATATAAAGTTATCCTTAAAATATAATATTATATAGAAAGTAGTGATCAAAAATTTGTAAATATTTTCTAATATAGATTATGATGTTCGTACCTCCCTGCAATGTCTCAAATTAAAATTCATCTTGTGCATGGAGAAACAAAAAAGACAAATTATGTTAAGGGGTAAGTTGGACCAAATAATATAGTTTAAGGGGTAAATTAAACCAAAACATAGTTTAGGGGGTTATCCGGATTTTCGTTATACTTGAGGGGAGTAATTTGGACTTTTAAAAGCGTTTCGCACGACTGGTCTGTTAATCATAGTCAACTCAAGTGATATTGTTTTAGTACCTACATGTCATCAATAAACGTGCGTTCTCGCTAGTCCTACAAAAAATTATATGATTTGGTGCCATCAGTTTAAATTTTGCATCCTCTACATGCCACTACCGTTACAGTCTTACAGATCCGTTAAATATCAACTGTTATGCCCTTCCATCTACTATCTTCTCATGTTTTTTTTACAAGCTTACCGTTGTGACACCGCATTTTTCCCTCCTGCTCATATCCTGTGAGCGACGCGCACGCCACTCTGTCCGGTCACCGGTGGCATTACCCAATACCTGCCCCACGTGCCCAAGGCTTCCTTCAAGCCGCGTACAAGAGCAGAGCCCAACCCAAGCCACGCTCGGAAAGCAGGGAGGATGGAGGTAGGAACTGAGCTAGGAGAAGAGAAATAAACTCCATCAGACCTTTTGAGGGGAGTCTGACCGGCCAATATTTGTTCTTGGCGTTTGCAGTAGAGAGCCAAGGCAATCATACAGCTTGAGGGACATATTTATGTGTTTGTTTAAAGCAACAATACGTTTTTATTGTCCCACATATGTTTGCAATTTCATTGTCCATCTATATTCATATATTTGAATTTCCATGTTCAATGAAATTGCTCTCCAGTGCATTGGGGAAAACGATTCATTCAATCAAAAGGGTAAATTTGTCTTTCCCACCGCCATTTAGCAGCAATCTAGCAGCATGTGGCACATAAGGGATGCAAGATTAAAATTGATGGCAATGAAGGGAGCATGTAATTTTCAATGGCATGTAGAAGGGATGACTAAGATTTTTAATAGCATAGGAGAAATTTACTCAGAAGAACCGCAAAACCATCCATAAACCGTTTAATTGAAAATGTACACACTTATTAGATTTTGTTACAAAAACTATGTCAGTGTGAACAGATTTGATTGTTCAGCCCATTTTAGAAAATTTAAAGCCACCAGTAATATACTTTTTTGAGAATAATATTTACATAATGTTGTGATTCCCTCAAAATAATAGCTCAAAGAGATTAAAAACATTGTGGCTCCAAACTGGCAGTACGCATCGATAGGGTCAGCGAATGGTCAGTGATGGGCAGGGTGCTGCTATGAAACATAAGTTCCTTCTGTTTCAAAGTACTATTTAATAGCCAAAATAGGCATTTCGGTCCCTCGACTTCATTCTAAGGGTCAGGTTCATCTCAAAACTTTCAGATTGGCCAATATAGTCCTCTAACTTTCATTGGGTCAAATTGGTCATTGTACTCATGTGGCGGTACATACTAGCATCAGGCTAATGCGAAAAGCCCTTTTTTGCCCTTGGCTCTTTCTTTCTCTCCTCAATGTCCACCATACATAATTATAAGTATTGGGTGTAAGTATCTGGAGATGACTAGTTGTTGACACTAGCTTCTTACGATCCAATATCAGGATTGCGAATTCCGGTACCGGTGCAATGAGTGTTTCAGTGGTTTTTCTTATGCCTTAGTAAAATAAATAAATATTCTGCAAGCACACAGAATTACTGCTTTAGCACTTCAGCAGGGAGTAATCCGATGTATCATAATTTATATTTTCACAGGGAAGCATTAGCAAGATTACTAGTAAACAGATATGCGAAACTATCAGAGAAGGGTACACAACTATCAAGGAAGAGGATAACGATATTGGATAAGAGTGGACATATCATGACACATAGCTCAAGGGTGGCTCGGAAAAGAAAAAGAAGGATTAGCTAGCTCGGAGAACAACGAGACGAGAAAGAGGAATCCTAGGTACTTTATCTATCTATCTATCTAGGTCACTCGGATCAAGAGATGTAGCAGGTGAAGAACCAGCACTTAGAGGTCAAGGGTAACTCTATTGTCCTAGTATCAGGAGAGACACTAACAGCTCACATACAGGGTGAGAAGGAAAGCTACCACCACCTCGAGGGGGGGGGGAGGAGGGGGGAGGGGGTGTTCCTATAGGCTGAGACTAACGTGATGGGCTACAAAGACCGTATAGAACTGTCACCATCTAACGACAACCACCTCTGTTGCAACGTTGGTAAACAAAGGTCACTGTCTAGTCTAGGAACTACTCCTACACTAGTCAACAACTACTTACTCTACTAGCAAGAGTAAGCAACCCCGACAATACCACTAATGACAATTCACCAAAAGTATGGAGCAGGATCGAAGAACCAACTATGACAAAGATTTAAATAAGATCTAGAAGAACCAGAATTACGAACCACTACATTAGAATCAAGAGTAGTCTGCATCTCTCGATTTCTGCTTGGCTTGATGCCCTGTAATTTTCTCTTTGTTTTTGTCCCTTTGCCCTCTTTGGCCTAACCAGAGTTAGGCCTTTGTAATTTGTTAAACTCCTTTCTCGTTATTTAATTTTTTCCCTGTTGCCGGGGGGCTTTGCCCCACGGTTTTTGCTCAAAACTAACAATAGCCTAAATACGATATAAATGCAATTTGAATAAAGTAGAAGTAAGATATAAATGACACAGACAAGATGATAAAGATATTTTATATTGATAACTCAGAGTCTACAAAAGGAAAGGTAAAGATACAAGAGCTAATACTAGAGCTTCTGAAGACGACTCCGGAATCTCTGAGGCAAAGCTCGACTCGACTCTGACTCTAGACTAACTATCCTAACTCTACTCGAACAGATGAGAAAATGGAGCTCCTTAGCTTGAGTGTGTGTTGAAACTGAGCATGGGACCTCCAATTTATAGTGAAGTGAAGGCGGTGGAGCTTGAGTGGCGGCCAAGGGAGCCGAGGCGGTACTCTGGCCAGTTCGGCCGAACGAACTCTCCCAGTTCGATCGAACCACAGGATGCACCGCCCTTGCTTCCCAAGGGCTGGGATTTGCTCTTGACAGTGGTTGACAGTTGGGGGTGGTTCGTCCGAACCGCCTCTGTTCGGACGAACTGGGCCTGTGGCCCAGGCCTGCCCCCTGCACCGCCTCTTGCTTCTGGACCTCCTGAGCTGCTTGTTTCTGATGTTCTCCGTGTTGGTTTGGCCCAGAGGTGACGTGGCGATGATCCAACGTGTCATGCATGGTCGTCACTTGGTCATCGCTGACGTGGACGGCTTCTGGTTGTGCTTTGCATCATTTACGGTTAAGAAGGGTAATCGGCCGAATCGTGTCGTTCGGCCGAATCAGTCATTTCCGACCCCTACAGCACGCATTTCTCGTTATTGTACCTGCATAAGTGAAACACCCCAAAACTCGTAGAACTTTATTAGATACAAACCTAGATGCAATGAATGTCACATATAACCTCTTTTATTCCCGAATATTGGTGGTCGAAAACGTGCCGTAATGAGTACCGCCAACACTAATAACATTAGTAGGATGTAAAAACACATTAGGTTTGAACAGTTCACATTTAAATTTATTTCTTTAGGGATATATGATCTTGATTATCTATATATAAATTAGAAATTTGGTAAGGTAGAATATTTAAAAAAGTTATGTAGGTCTTTTTGTTGTCACACTTAACATAATGGAAATATTACAAAAGATACATTTATTTTGTTTTCAATTTTCTACATTTAATTTGCAAGAAATTATATACAGCAGAAATTGAAGATGAGAAGTGACAAGGGCAAAAAGGACTTTGTACATTAATTCTATAACATTATGAAGCTCCACATCAGACTGAGGACTAGTTTGACCCGGAAATAAAATAAAATTGAGGGACTATGTTGGCCGGTTTAAAAGTTGAGGAACGAATTTGAGCGTCGGGGACCACAAGGTCTATTATCCCTATTTAATATTAACTATTCTTGATCATTTGTCTTATTCAAAAATTTAGTCTAAATATATTAAAAATTAATTTAAAGTATATATAATGATAAAATAAATTATAAAAAATACTTATATAATTTTTCAAATAAGATTAGGGTCAAACATTATAAAAATTAATATTTTGGAATAGAGGTATGTTTATTAAGTAAAAAAAGTTTATAATTCCTTTACATCAAAATATAGATCCTTTTAGTTTATTAAATCAATCCTTTTAATTTTAACTTAGTTTATATTTAGGTAATGACTTCAGACATATAATTTAATGGTTGACTTAATGTAAAAGTTTTTATATTTTATACATTTGTGTATTTTTTATAGACTTCTTAAATAAAATTAAAAACCTACATACAGAGGGAATACTTATCCGGCCCGAGTTGCCTATTCATATATCATATTACATGCAGCAAAGGTTCGAAAGGTAGGGTTAGAATGAAAAGTTTGAGATGAACTGGTTCCTTTTTCTATCATCATGACAAAAAGTACCAAATCGTGCCTATCACCGCCGTGACCTCGTCTTCTTGTCGAGTACAAAGAGGCAAAGAGCTGCCCATGACCACGAGCTACGCGAGACGAAGCCCTCGGCGGCGGCTAAGGACGGCGTCGTAACCGGGCGTTCGTGCAAACAGAAGGTCTTGTCAAGGTAGCTGATGAGCCTGGGCGGCTGGACGCCGGTGGGCGCGCTGCTGCAGACGCGGGCGACAAAGTCCAGGGTGAGGATCTCGCGCTGGAGGAGCTTGCAGGCGGCGGCGCACCGGACGAGGGTGGTGGCATCCGCGCGCGCGGCGACCTCGAGCACGATTTCCACCGGGAGCCTCCACACCGTCGCCGCCACCGGCGGCGTGCATGGACTAGTTTGGTGGCGTTTGCTTGGCCTTGGCGTCTTCATCACTTCCTGTCCTATTTCTAGCTTACTATAGGTTGTATATGTTACCATATATACACGGTCATCAACCACGATCTTGATCGAATCGGAGTGAGAATTTGAGTTGGAGATGGAGCAGGACAAGCTTAGCTGCTTGTTGCATATACAGATGATGACCAGATTTGTCTGATTGATTAATTTGCACTCCGATCCGGCCAATAATATACGGAATTGAACGATCATGCCGACGACGTTTCTACAGCTCTCGCTGCCGGTGGTGCCAGTGCCGGCGGACGTCCTGCTCAAGATATTCGTTCGAACCGACCCGGTCACCCTGGTCCGCTGCGCGGCCAGAGCCAGCGGCGCACGCTGCCCCGGCAGGTGGACTCGGTGACCAGGTAAAGTTGGAGCGGTGGTTCGGGGAGAGGAGCTGCACGGCCTTCTTCAAGATAGACAGGCGTGGGCACTTCGCGCTTAAAGTTAGAGAATCTAGAGCATCTTCAAGAGACTCTTTATTTTTATTTTGTTAGTTAAATATGAAGATTGTAGCCCTTTGTAAAAATAGATAACTCTCTAAATTAATGAAGTAATCCAAGAGAACTAAAACATGGATTCTATATTCAAATCTGGGTTCATTTTTTTTCCTAGACTACTCTTCCACCGGCTGTACTCAATGCGGCCGCTTTCTTTATTTCCTCTGACGCTGGCGCCGCTGATCTCTTTTCCTCCGCCTGAACGGCACTCTTCTTTGGCCTTGTTTAGATGTTAGAATTGGAGGGTGAATTTGGGAGTATGATGTCACTTCGTAATCATTGC